>CP092866.1:10850547-10868992 GCA_030710605.1 Cordylochernes scorpioides | reverse complement strand
CATAACGGCGAATAATATTGGTATTTCAAATTTTTGAAAATGTTTACAAACTCTCTCTTTTGGGACAACCTCTTTGTTTCACCAATTTAAGAAACAATATTTTTTTTTATTACCAGTTACAAATAAGACACGCTATATCCAATCTGGATAATTGCGCGTGAAACTATTTACAATAATTGTAGTAGAGTAGGTAACAGAATTGTCAAAAAGAAAATAAAATTTAAGAAACAATATTAGTTGATTGGTTATTTTAGAACAAAAAGCTTCGAATAAAATGTTGTTAAAAGTTACTAGGGTGTTTTCTCCAATCTCCCTAATTCACCATCATAACAATATAATTAAATAGTAGTTAGACGTGCTGGAAGAATTAAGCTATACTAGTTGCATACATAACAAATTCATTGATATATGCAAATATAATCTGCGCACCATGGCTAAAGAGCCCATCCTTCATCGTATGCAAATCATCTGACATAAACATACCGATCAGTTCTAGGCACAGCGTTTCTAAATATTTTATTCCACCTATCACAGAGTAAACAATAGACAGCCATTTATCACAGAGTTCCAGTGTGACCAAACTGTCATTTGGGAAACGGGGGATTAGCACCATTGTTGTCAACATTCTGTGAGTGGTCTAATTCTTTTTTTTTTTTTTTCATTCTTTTTTTATTTTATATTATTTATTCTTTTCCTCGGGGGGAAATATGGGATGGTTCCTCCTTCTGGAATTATCTAAAAATATTCTTTTTTTCAACAGGAAATTGTATTTTTTAATCGTTTGTATTATTGTGTTATACTCTGTTAATTCTTGAAATAATATGTATATAATTTATGCCTTAAAATAGTCCATGTCTTTATTGTTTACAAAAGAGCCTTGTTCGATGCAAATATTTATATGTAATTCTACTGTCATAAAAACTTATGTTCATAGCTTTTTTAGAAAGATAACTAAAATTCCACCCTTCATTGTAGCATATATAAGCAGAATCATCCAATAACAGTATTGAGATTAGAGTTTTACAGTATTAGAACTCATCGGTCTGGTATATTAAATTAGCGAAACCGCTGAAATATTTTTTCATCGCAGTAAGGATAGTAGAAGTTTGTTTTATGTGTAAAAGATTGCTTTATAAATAATGTAATTAGTGTAGAGTGTAATGTGACTATTTGAAAAAAAAAAAAAAAAGAAACGGAACCAGCGGGAATCGTTCCCGCGTTTTTCTTTTTTTTTTTTTTTTCATTGCCTATAACGGACAATCTGGGTTTTTTCTTGAATAAACAAGATAAATATGGATTTAAAATCAAAATTCGCAGTTCTAGAGAATCCCTAAAATGTTCAAGTTTTACGATAGATTTGAAGATAACTTTTGTAAACCTTTTTAGGATTCAGCTAAAAAATTATTGATACCTGAGTTTGAATCTTTAAATAATCTTGTTATAAAATAAAAAATAATTTGTTGAAGCTATTCGTGATTCAGATTTAGTTACGATATGCAAATAGGTAAACTCTCTCTCTCTGAAGTTTTTTTTTTTTATTTTATTTTATTAATTTCGTGATGGTAAAAAAAAAACCGGTATGGTAATCTTGGAGTGTGAAGCATGGCATTCTAATGTCTTATTTCCCTCAACAGCCAGACATGAGCAGGCATTGAATTTTCAGATAGAATTCCAATCCATTAGCAATCTTATCCCTTCTGAGATTGTATTAGATAGAATTGGATTCTTGAGAACGTATCAAAATCCATCTTCAATTATTTTTTCAGTTGGAAATGATTCCAGAAAGTATTTTATAATTCATCTTGGAACTTGATTTAGGCATTCATTTATCTTCTGGAATAAAAGTCCAGCCTCTTGACATTCTTGATTATTTTCTTCTACGTGTCAACCATTTGTTGTCCAAATGTTCGAAGTCTGTTTCTTTTTCTAGTAAATGGTGAGATGACATCTTCAACTGAATATTTGATGTTATGGTTTCCCATTTATTTCCACAAAACTGCTTGCTTCATTGACAGCTATTGATGCTAGATGTAAAATTTGCCGGGAGTAAATTGATCTAAAAAAGGATTGTGAAGATTCCATTGGATCCCGCGTTATCTCATGGAATAAAGTCCGCCTTAAGCTGACGAGGGCCATTAGCCCGAAACCATGGTCTCTAGGTGGACGCTTCTCAGTTTGCCAAAGCTGGTGTTGTGGCTTTGTCACCGACCTGAGGCCGCTAGTTTGCGGCAACGGTCAATAGATGGCGTCTGGTTTTGACGTTTAATTTGACGGGAGAAGAGCCCTATGCTTTTTTAGATCTATTGATGCTGTTCATGATCAGATGATTAATGGCTGAAGGGGTTGCTGTTGTGAATTATCCTCTAGTTGAAAGATCAGATCAATTGCTGAATAATCAATTCTGAATATTGATTGATTGAGTGATTGGTTGACGTCTTTTATTATGTTATCCAACATGTCAACCATTGGTTGTCCTTTTCAGATATTCAAAGTCAATTTTTCTTGTCTTTTTTCTAGTAATTGCTGAATTTTCATCTTTATCTGGTATGAATGTTTGATGATGGTTTCCCGTTTCTTTCAACCAAACTGATTGCTTCATTAACAGCTATTGATGCTGTCCGTAGTCAAATGTTAACGGCTAAAGAATGTTGTGATTGTGGATTATCCTTCAGTTGAAAGATTGGTTCAATTGATGAACAATTAATTTTGAATATTGATTGATTGATATCCTTTATTATGTTATTCTACATATCAATCATTGGTTGTTCCTTTCAGGTATTCAAAGTCAATTTTTCTTGTCTCTTTCCTAGTAAGTGCTGAATTTTCATCTTTATCTGATATGAATGCTTGATGTAATGATGTCCAGTTTCTTTCAACCAAACTGATTGCTTCATTAACAGCTATTGATTCTGTTTGTAGTCAAATGATTTATGGATGAAAGTTGTTGTTGTGATTGTAGATTATCCTTTAGTTGAGAGATTGGTTCAATTGCTGAACAATCAATTTTGAATATTTATTTGTGAATGCATATTGAGAATCTAATCTTGACGACTTGATACTTTCGATTAGGCATTGATAAAGAAGTCCAAGGGTTTCAATTATTCGTCGCTGGTGACCAAAGTTGATAAATAATAATTGTTATTCAAAACGCATTGTTGACTAGAGTTTAATTTGTTAAAATTTTGTTTCTTGACATATTGGAATTAAGGAATATCAATATATATTGTTGCACCAAGTTGCAGCTTTGCAGGGTCGTCGACCTTGGTTTCTTCCTTCTTGGTGTTATACACGTTTCCCAAGCGGGTTTCCATATTCAAAGAAAATAAATAAAAGTAAATAAAAATAAATTACCTTTTAAGTTATTGCGTTTATTTATTCGTGGTCTTCCTCGTAGGTCGTGATCCGCAGTCTCCCTCTAGGTCCTCTCTCGCTCCAATAACCAATCAAGATATATGTACAATAAATATTACAAAAGGAATGAAACTATAAATTGTCAATATTTCGGTTGACTGAACGCCAGCCTTCGTCAAGGCATCATTATTTATATGAACAAACTCAGCGCAGCTTTGTGATGTAATGCCTTGACAAAGATTGGCGTTCATCAAACCGAAATATTGGCAGATAAATATTATGATTGGCAGATAAATATGTTTATTCAATCCAATATATGCCTTTTTTATTTTCTAAAGATTTAAATATGGATTGCTGTATTTTCAGAAATATTTTATTATATGAAAAAACAATAGAAAAAAATAAAAGATAAGTGGGTCAGGTGTTGATATAATATTTTTTTCATGTGTTAAGCGTCTTCACGCAAATTTGGCCTTAAATACCCATTTCTTGATTTTTCGGGAAGCCATTGGAACCAAAAATCTTTTTGGTCGCAGTGGTTACAGCCTTCTCCACGCTGACGAACGCCAACAGCGCGAAACGCGTTCGTGGATGGCTTTTCTTGATTTATCAAGAAATTGGGTTGGCCAAATATAACGGAACAAGCTAAATAAACGTTTAGTTTATTTTTGCTCCACTAGATGGCGCTCTGCTATCTAAAAAAGCACATGTGCTTGTGGTCAGGAGATGCCTTCTTTATTTTATTATATGTTTTTTTTTTAACGTTCGAATATATAAACATGTATGGAAAATCCGCCGTTATATATGCAAATAAGAAAACTTCCTTAATTCTTGTCCATAAGTGTATGTATATTAAGAAATAAAATGATTAAGCACGAAGGTTTCTCTTTCTGAATAGAACAAACTTTCTTCTGTCTTTACTGCGATGAAAAAATAATGAGGAGGGGTTTGGTTCAACATTCGTGAACCCTACCAACGGTTTCGCCAATTTAATCCACCTCACTTCTCTTCTCAGAGTAATAACTGTGTTAGACAATTCATCTAGGCCAGGCAAACTTTTGAGTCGGATGAGTCAAAAATTACAAATCACAAATTTTCAAAGTTTTTAAAGAGCCACAATTTTTTTTCTTGCCAACAATAGAAAATATTACTCGCATAAATAAATATTTATTTTTATTATATATATTAGTTGTTTTTGTCGTATTGAGGAACAAACCTCAATACATCTACTGATCGAATGCCCAGCATTTCAAGATTATAGAATGAAGAATGAACTAGTTGTTTGTGAACTTAACGATTTGATTTCCGACAAAAAAATCATATTTAAATTTTAATTCATTTTGTAAATACATTCTAAATTTCTACAAAATCTGGATCTCTAGTGTTTTCATGTGTTGAATAATTTAAATAACTTATGTAAATAAACTTTTCTCCTTGTTTGGCGCAAGTATCCCTTGCGGGATATAGCGCTTTGGAAATAAAATAATTGTAATTGTAATTATAAATAATATTTACGTATGGAACTATATAAAGGGTCGCAACTTCACATCCGAAGAGCCGCATGTTGGTCGCGAGCCGCAGTTTACCAACCCCTGATCTAGGCGGCTAGTTTGCGGCGAAGGTCACTAGATGGGGTCTAGTTTTTATGTTTAATTTGACGGGAGAGGTGCCCTATTATCACTTATTTTATTTCCAAAGTGCTATATCCCGCAAGGGATACTTGCGCCAAACAAGGAGAAAAGTTTATTTACATAAGTTATTTACATTATTCAACACATGAAAACACTAGAGATCCAGATTTTGTAAAAAGTTTAGAATGTATTTACAAAATGAATTGAACTTTAAATATGATTTTTTATCGGAAATCAAATCGTTAAGTTCAAAAACAAATAGTTCATTCTTCATTCTATAATCTTGAAATGCTGGGCATTCGATCAGTAGATGTCTTGAGGTTTGTTCCTCAATACCACAAAAGCAACTTGAATCCTCCACTGCCTTTATTTTATTTTAAAAACTTTTGAAATTTTCGTAGTTTGTAACAAATTGTGTATTATAAAAATTTGGACGAAAGTATTTAGGGATTTCTTGGGGGAAAAAGCTTAAGAAAGTATTATTTGCTTCGTTTTTCAGAACATTCATTCTTGATTTGAGAAAGGTATCTATAATTCCTGGAATAAATGGGTCATAAATTTGTTGATCATGTTTTTGTAGATGGAAGTGTGATGTGCTGCAGCAGGAGGGAGACAAGGCCCAGCGACCTGCCCAAGTACTGGTCACCCAACCCAGTACCACCGAGGGCAAGATCCGGGCCAAGAAGATCGACCGCCATTCCAGGGTCCTCTTCCCGGCTTTCTTCTTTGTCTTCAACCTCGCCTATTGGCCCTATTATCTCAGATAGTCAGTGTCCCAGACCCTCTACCCTCTCTAGAACGTCCTGTGCGCTGTTATACTTATCAACAACACCTTGTTTTGTCTCGTTCTTTCAGTTAAATTCTTCTTCCTTTTTTATTTACACTATATATTGTTAGGTTCTTCGAACATCATCTACAAATGGTTATTACTTATAATAAAAATGCAGTACTAACACTTCACCAGTTATAACACTTCTTTGACATATTTGAACGATTTCACATAGGTTTCATTTTGACTACGATACTCTTTTGTCGTTCTTTCAGTTGAATTCTTCTTTTTTTATCGACGCTATATATTGTTTTTATATATTAATAATAAAAAATGCAGTACTATCACTTCACCAGCTATAACACTGTTTTAGTATATTTGAACGATGTCACATACCTTGTACTGTGACTACGACACCTCGTCTTGTCTCGTTCTTTTAGTTATATTCTTCTTTCTTTTTATCTACGCTATATACGTGTGTTAGATTCTTTCATCTCAGAATGGTTATTATCTATAAGCAAAAATTGCAGTACTATGACTTCACAAGTTATAACACTTTTTTCAGCATATTTTTATTTTTTTATTTTATTTAACAGTTGGGAGAGACACGCCATATCCACAATTTGGATAATTGCGTGTATATTTTAAATTATATACAATTAATACAATTGAACATTGGAAATCATTAAAATTAAACGTTCGATGTCAAATTTTACATATAGCAATTATAAGTAGTAGCTTGAAATATGTACATTCAACGCTTTCGCCTCAAAATATACATCCTGCAGAATCTATTAAACTTGATGTATTGGTCTTTATTGCAAGCAGCTTGTTTTGTATTAGTCAGGTAAAGTTGGTTTTCTTCAGCATATTTGAACGATTTAACACAGCTCCTACAGTGAATACATCTCTTTTTGTGTCGTTCTTTCAGTTGAATTCTTCTTTCTTTTCTATCTATGCTATATTGTTAGGTTCTTTCATCTCTGAATGGTTATTATCTATAGGCAAAATTAGGAACTATCTCTTCATCAGCTATTTGGTATATTTGAACGATTTCACATATCTCGTACTGCGACTATATATATAGTATAATTATACCTAGAATATATGAAAGATAATTGGTATATAAGAAGTATTGATAGTTAAAAAGAATTTATTATTTTTTAAGGTATCAAAAAGGTTTTGTATATATATGTGGCAATATGATAATAATGTGGGGAGAGAGAAATAAGGAAACCACAAGTTTGGAAAAGGAATCCCAGGCAACCAGCGAGAGAGAGGGAGCGCGAGGTTATATCCCCGCTGAACGACCGTTTGTCCGCCACCACCCCCCGACTGTCCAAAAATAGTCCTGAGGTTCTACGAAAATGGGTCCCTTGGAATGTGACTGATATATCAAGTGACCGGCCTTTACATCCTTCTCTCTACGTCTCTCTCTGGTCGACTGTAGATTTACTTTATTATTCCTGGAAGGGTAATATTATGACATATATATGTGAGAAAAATAATATATTAATATATATATATGTGTGTGATCTGCCCTATATATTATGTTTCTTATGTGCATATCTCGGCCCTTAGGGGATATTATTGGAGGTGGGATTAGGACATTTTTGCAGCCTCTGGTGAAGCAGACGAAAGTCGTCAGTGAGCTTAACCGATCATCTTAATCTATCAATAATATTAAAAATAATAAGAGGTATATATGATATTTAAAAAAATTGGTGTATAGAAAAATATTATATATCAAAATATTAGGTTTTAGAACCATTTGAGTTTTATAAATATCTATATATATCAATTGATAAACCCTGTACGATTTATAAATGAATAAAACAAAGCTTCGAGGGCTGCGTATCTTTTATTAGAACGAATATAATACTAGCTTTCGGGCACATACGCCCTTATTATATAGTCGGATTATTGTTTCATTAATTCCTGTAGAAGGGCGTATGTGCCCGAAAGCTGTTGGGAATCTTTTATGGTTCAGACAATGAAACAACAAATAACAAGTTTACTTACAGCTGAAGTGGTTTTAAAGAATTAGGCGATTTTACCTTTTATGAAAGTATTTTAAATTTATTATTTTCAAAGAGAGATAGAAAAGAACATTTAACAATTTACATTACAATTACTAATTTTGTAAACAAAACCAACACTCCTTTGTTCTAGTTTTTATATTACAGTGTTGTCAGTCTAAAAGTATTTCAAGATCATTGATTTACTATTCCTCCTTTTTTTTCCAACAAAAGCTAGTATTATATTCGTTCTAATAAAAGATACGCAGCCCTCGAAGCTTTGTTTTATTCACTTATCTATATATATATATATATATATATATATATATATATATATAATACTAGAGTATTAAAAAAATAATTTAATATTTTTTTTATCTAGAAAATATATATATTCCTATTTTTGTATATTTTACCCTTCCAATATTGTTGTTAAGATTATAATATATATTTATTTTATTATAAAAGAGAGAAATGAATAGAAATAACGTGAGATCCCGAAGCGCAAATAGCCAACTACCCGAGTTGTAATGCAGTCTAGAAGAAAGTTTTATTGCATTTGATAAAATACTATTTTAAGCTACTAAAATGTATTATAAATATAAAATAAATCTGTAATCAAAAGTTTGAATTTCTTGACGATATTTTTTTCTTAAAATATTATTGTGTTTTATATGAATATATTTCAATGTTTTATTCAGTATTTTAGAGAATTAATTGCTATTATTACTTATTTTTACGATATATATTTTAATGCATATCATAAAAATTCTGATAATAATTTTTTTTTAATTCCTTATTTATCTTTCATATATATTTTTAAAGATATATTTATTTAAAACACGTGTAAATATAAACAAATTGTTAATATAGAATGAAAATTCATAAATATATACGCACATTAACCATATTATATGTCATATTTGGGAAATATATATTAAAATACCCCAAAAATATAAATATATTGTTTAAATATATTAACATATTTATATGCTAAAAATAAAATAATTTCCATTAATATATTAAGACTATTTTTATTTTATTTTAATCTATTTCCATTTTAATCAAATTATTACAAAATTCATACACCGATACAAACGAAAATTGGATTTAAAAGCAGCCGATTCTCGATATCTAGCACCTTCTCTTTTTGTAAGGTATATTAAATTCTGTAAAATTGATTTTTATATTGAAAAAAAAAACAAGTTTTGATATTTTTAAAAATACCACTTCAGTTCGTTTTACTGATAAGCTTTTAAATAAAGTTGTCCTTTTTCTGTTTGACAATGAAAAAACTTGGTGCTGTGATAGAACAAATTATGAAAGATTGAATTATTTTGCTCTTTGACATCACTAATTTCTTAATTTATAAATTCTTTTGAGATTTAAAAGTATCTAATTTTTTTTGTAGTTCATAATATTAACACATTATATACGCGCGTAGTCAAAATATATTTAGAGTGTAATCAATATAATATATATATAACCATCGTTTTTAAATCACTAAATTTTGGCAATTGGAATATGCGAAATTTTTCTACTGTATATACATTAATAACATTAAATTTGTATAATTGAAAATTCTATTTCTAAAAGCCTACATTGGTACCTATTTATTTAATCAATTATACGTATCTGTGATTTTGTTTTATATTTACAATTATGAAAAAAATTAAATGTTGTGTTAAAGACATATATTCATATAGAGTGTGGTTAATAAAAGTTATGTATATAATTTGATGTCTTCTGTGTTTTTTCCCCTACACCTTTAAATGTCGTTTTTGAATACAATTATGTTTAGAGGAAACAACTTCTAAATTGAAAGAACAAATTGAACACATATATTCCAGAGAGTGTTTCAACCATCATTAAAAATAAATGAGTAAAATGATAGGGCAATCTCCTACAAATATATTCAAAGTTTATTTTTCACTCTTTGTCAAAAATAAATATTCAAGATATAAACGATAAAAATGTTACAAAAGGAGAATTATTACAATTACAATTACAATTATTTTATTTCCAAAGCGCTATATCCCGCAAGGGATACTTGCGCCAAACGAGGAGAGAAGTTTGTTTACATAAGTTATTTACATTATTCAACGAATAAAAACATTAGAAATTCAGATTTTGTAGAAATTTTAGAATGTATTTACAAAATGAATTGAACTTTAGATATGATTTTTTATCGGAAATCAAATCGTTTAAATTAAAAACAACTAGTTCATTCTTCATTCTATAATCTTGAAATGCTGGGCAAACGATCAGATGTCTTGAGGTTTGTTCCTCCATACCACAAAAGCAACTTGAATCCTCCACTGCCTTTATTCTATTTAGAAAACTTTTGAAATTTCCGTGGTTTGTAACAAATTGAGTATTATAAAAATTTGGACGAAAGTATTTAGGGATTTCTTGGGGAAAAAAGCTTAAGAAAGTATTATTTGCTTCGTTTTTCAGAACATTCATTCTTGATTTGAGAAAGGTATCTATAATTCCTGGAATAAATGGGTCATAAATTTGTTGATCATCTGGGGATAAGTTTCTCAGATCAGATATCATGATTCTGGATTCGATAAAGTCTGAGATCAGAGGAATGTTGGCTAAACTATGAACACAGCTATATGATGTGGATTTATAGGCTTGTATACACCATGTCAGTATTTGATATTGGGTTGAATTTAGTTTTTGTAAACATTTTTTATTTAAATATTTGAACCAAATTTCGGCTCCATATGTAAGTATTGGTCTGAAAATGGATTTATATAAAGTTAGCCTTTTCTGGGTGCTTAGACCCCAAGATTTCCCGCAAATTGAGAAGAGATAATTTTTAAAACGTTTTGTACGATTTACTATTTCTTCTATGTGGTATGTAAAATTTATTTTGTTTCTTCTTCTGTGATTTGCAATTATTATTCCTAAAATTTTGGTCTTCAGAGTTGGTATGATTATTTCATTATTAAATTTGATTGGGATTTTTTCTTTGTTATGTAAATAAAGTATATTAGTTTTTTCTAGACTTATTTCAAGTTTGTTACTCTTACACCATACATCAATCGTATTTAATGCCTTTTCTATAACTAATTTCAGGTCTTTGCAATTGTTGTGCCAGCATATAATTGATACATCATCCGCATAACATACCACTTCACTATTAGGAACTTGATATTTGATCAAAAGATCGTTTAGTAATATTATCCATAGTAGTGGAGATAGCGGGCCACCCTGCGGACATCCCTTTGTAATTTGTTTATTTATTGTTAAGTTCTCATATGTAAATTTCGTTTTCCTCAATTTGAAATATGATTGAATAGTCCTTATTAAACTTTCCGGCAAGTTATCTTCATCTATTATTTTTAAGATCGCAGGCCACCATGCATTATCAAAGGCTCCCGCAATATCTATTGTGACCAGAGCTGTCAGTTCTTTGGTTTTGTGTTCCATTATTATATCGATTATATTATTCAAGGCTGAAATAGTAGATTTTGACTTGATGAATCCATGCTGTTTGGGACTTAATAAATTGTTTTGCATATAATATTCATAAAAGGAGAATTATACTATTAAAATAATTAAACTATAATACATAATCTGTAAAACAATTAATTTTAAATAAATTTAAATATCAGAGGTTATTTTGAATAAATGGAGGGCGCCTCAAACATGATGCAACAATATATACTCTATATATTGTATATATATATGTCGTATAGTAAATTTTTCCAAAGTTTCAATATCTGGAAATGACAATTAAGCAGTCGTTAGGCCTTTTTCCTACTTCTTTATTATAAGCAATCAGCGCGAGGCCACACACACTGTGACTTGAGAAGCGACTGACGTGAGGGGCGTAGAAGAAAAAAAAATTCTTGGTTAAATTTACATATTTGCAAAATGTTCCGTGCCGGCCAGAAGAAAAACAACAATGAATTTACATGTTTAAAAAATGTATTTGGCAATTTGTGAAACAATTTAGACAAAAATAAAAGATTACTATATACAAAATATATCACTACCCCCCACGAAGAGAAAAAAAAAACAATACAAAAAAAAAAAACTTCCCTTCTTTTTTTTTTCTTTTTTTTCCTTTTTTTTTTTTTTACAATGGTGGCTGGGAGGGGAAGGATGGTAAAGGACAAGATATATTTTGAACAACAAAGAAAAAAGAGAGAAAAAGAGAGAAAAAAAACTATACATACAATAATTTTATATACAAGAAAAGATGTTAGATGTGTTAGGATGACCAAAGTTCTGTTAGTTGGGATCACAGAAAAGGTGCCCAAAAACTTAACTAACATAATGCAGATAACTGGGGAAAAATTTCTGAATATCAAGCACTACATGTTTACATACCCTCATACACATAGGTATAATCCCATTCAATAGCAACTTTTATTGCTGAATGGAAGTATGCAAAATTTTCCAAAGTTTCAATATCTGGAAATGACAATTAAGCAGTCGTTAGGCCTTTTTCCTACTTCTTTATTATAAGCAATCAGCGCGAGGCCACACACACTGTGACTTGAGAAGCGACTGACGTGAGGGGCGTAGAAGAAAAAAAAATTCTTGGTTAAATTTACATATTTGCAAAATGTTCCGTGCCGGCCAGAAGAAAAACAACAATGAATTTACATGTTTAAAAAATGTATTTGGCAATTTGTGAAACAATTTAGACAAAAATAAAAGATTACTATATACAAAATATATCATATATATATACCATTCACTATGCAGTAGAATCTCTCTCTCTAAAGGATTAGTTGGAGAGCCTAAGTGTCATTTAGAGAGAAGTGTTATTTGGCAGCTAATTAGTAAAAATCGTAATTTTGATTATGAAATTTGTCTTTTGTTGAAAGGTGTCCGCTAGCGCGAGTGTATTTTCATAAAGGCTTTACTGTATTGTTGAAACAGTGACAATTTCAACCGATATAAAGCATTCATATAAGGATTCAACCGATATCTTCTATATATATAAAAATCAATGTTTGTATGTTTGTTTGTTTGTATTTCCGATATAAAAATTCGCAGTAGTTCACTAATTCAAACCAAAATTTCCATACATAGGTAAAAAAATACGGGGAAGACAATAGGCTATTTTAAAAAATATATATAAATCAATTATTAAAACTATATATTCAAATTATTCTACTTAGCTCACGAACAGCGCCCTCTATCAAAGATTAGATTAAATTATGCTGATGCAAACAAATAGATATTGCTAATAACAAACAATTATTTAAAAAAATCTTATCTAAATATATATCACTCAGGTAGATATGCACACGGGTCAATCCCGGGGCGAAGCCCGGGTCACCTGTCTAGTGCTTTATAAAGCAAAGTATATTTGTTTTGAAATAAGAATTACTAAAAATATTTGACAATATTACAACATGGATTTGCGATATCTATCCTTATATTTATTCTAATTTAACAATGATACGGATTGCGCCAGTCCATCTTATAATATTGTCATAGTATGCTTAATTTCTGTCAGATATTGGCAATAGCTCTGGTTATAGAAAATTTCTTTGATTCGGCAATTTGTGCAGTAAGGAAATACAGGAAAACCTTGATATAGCGACCCCTAATAGAAATGAGCCTATTCACTATAGTCATGTTTTTCACTATCTTGTATTCCTCCATTTTACACTAGATTGTCACTAGCATAAGCTTCAAAAACACAAAATCAAATTCATAGAAAAATGAATAAATAAAACATTATCATCTCTCTTTAAGAAAGGGTATAGGAAAAAATCGTTTTTCTCTTTCTTCACAGTAGCTTGTATTTAATTATAGGAAAATTATTGTATATATGGTTCTGTCTTTCTCTTTTCTATAAATACTCTCTTCGTTTATTCTTCTTTTTTTTTTCTATCCAGCTTATGACGGAGTTTTTTTTTTCTCCTCTCTATTTTAATTTATCAAATTATTTATTAAAAATAAGCCTCTTATACGTTTTTCAATTTGATAACAAATATTTATATATTAAATATATCTTAATGGTACTATATATATTTGATGATTTAATACCACATGGAATTATTGTAATATATCCAAATATGTAATACCACATGTGTCATCACATGAATGTACATAACTTGTTATCTACTGCAATTATGAAATATCAAATAACATCAATCTGTGCCGCTTAAGAATGTAATAAAGTATAGCAACTGTACAGATAGAAGGAATGGAGAATTACAGGAGAAACTTAAGTCTAAAACTAATCAGGCCTAGTACAAATTAGGAAACGAGGGTTGAAAACCGCAGTCTAAGTTTTACGAGGTCATGGCACTCTTGGCTGATGTAACCCCCCCCCCCCTTTCTCCCCCGATTACGTCAGAAAGGACAGTGACCTGCCTGGACCCGTGGAAGCTATAAAAGGAAGCTCCCAAACCTAAGTAGTTAGTACATTTTCTTCCGTCAGCGAGAGCCTTGGTCCACGTCCCATCGATTGTCAGGTAATCCTTCCCTGCCTGAATCCTCCTCTTTCCATTCCTTCTTGACGACAGCCGCTTCTTCTGTGGAATCTCTGTTTGCTTATTTCACCTTTGGTCAAGCTGTGTCGTCTTCCCCACGACTGCAAGGTAGCGGTGACATCGAGGCTCATCTAGCATCAGGTAACACTGGTCCGAGAGGTCCCAAGATATCACATATATATATAGCACAATGGTGTGTTCTCTACATGATGACGTTATAAATGGGAATAATTGTAAGTTGGTTATAAGGGTTGATTCACTACACCACTGGTTCGATATAACTAAGTTTTACTCTATAATACGTCGTTTTTTTTTCTTCTTGATGAAAGAACTTGGAGTAGTATTATATAGTTGGTTCTTGCCTGAAATAAATTGTTGTCTCATCCCGAAGTTGGTCTTCCCTAATTTTCCACGTGGCAATATCAATAACCGCCATGGTTCTCTTCTTGCTTTGTTCTTATTTGTTCCCACGGGACTATACTTCTAAGAATTCCATTGATATCTTTTTCTAAGAGAAATGGTGTATTTCATCAGTAAAATTCATTTAAATGGTCTGGATATATATACCAATATCCGCCATGATTCTATTTTTATTTTGTTCTCATCTTTCCCCGACATGGCTGAAACGATTAGTAAACTGATATCATTTAGCGTCACTATCCTTCCAACAAACAATGAGTATTTAGGAATAAGACAAAATTGTTTAACGCTTCAAAATTCGGTTCGTGAACCACTAGATCGTCTCAGGGATGTTGGAATACGAGGACGACACAGATTCGGAGTATGGGGAACTGATGAGCTGGGATAAGGCGAGATTTGAAGTGAAGAAATGGAGTCCTGTCGCACTATGGTCGTGGGACATTGTGGTTGACAACTGTGCCATCTGTCGCAATCACATCATGGACCTATGTATCGAATGCCAGGCCAACCAGGAGTCCCCCACCAGCGAGGAATGTACTGTGGCTTGGGGCACCTGCAACCACGCCTTCCACTTCCACTGCATCTCCCGCTGGCTCAAGACACGCCAGGTCTGTCCATTGGACAACAAGGAATGGGAGTTCCAGAAATACGGCCGCTAGATGAATCTTAGGGATTGCACAACTCATTTTTTAATCATGAAATAAAACGGAGATTTTAGAAGCATGGAGCTTCTAGAATGACCCTTCGATTACCCTCATCAACCACCTGGGTAAAATGGCGTGCGGATGGTACTCAAGAAGAAACAGCTTATAGGACGATTTCTTAATATCCTTAATAAGCGACTACTTGTACTGTAAGTACACCACATGTCTACACATGTGAAAAGCAGTTCGAATTTTGCACTTATAAGAATGCCAGAGAGCTCCATTTGGTTACTTGCACTCGCTGGTGAGTTGGACTTTTGCAAGAATTGGTGGCCATTGGAGCTTTTTTTTTGGCTATAAAAAAAGTTCCCAGTGAAGGATTCGATCCCGGGTCATAGTGGTCAAAAACCAATGGCTTAGACCACCCGTCCATTAACCTCCCTTTACCCATCAGGAAGAACTACACCAATCACCTTCATGGAATTGGCACACTGGGTTAATAAGACAATATAAGTGGGAACATGTTGACAATAATGAAAACCTTCACTTTATATATATACAGTTAAACCTGTCTATAGCGCCCCCTCTTGGGACTCACGAAAATAGGGTGATATAGAGAGGGGGTGCTATAGACAGGTCACTTTTAATGTAAATCGCATCGTACTATGCATTTAAAATCAGCTGCTATAGAGAGGGAGGCGCTATTTAGAGGGGGCGCTATAGACAGGTTTAACTGTATATTCTAAAAAAAAAAAACTCTTTAGACAATAACAACAAAATCTACCCCACTTACTCCAAAATGTAGCTTGGCACCTGCATCTCCAGAACACATTTTGGCTTGCATTAGATGCACTAAACAGGACCTTTTGGAGAGGCCGCTGCTTATCACCAAACAGCTCAAGGAGCATGAACTCATGGAATTTGTGTAATCTTTACAAAAGGGGATATAAGAAACAACAACAACAACAAAAAAAAAACTTTCTTTAAAGGAACATAAGGTAACAAAACTAAATAAATATATAGTGTGTGACATTTCAGTAATACATAGAGTACTTTTGTCTGATGTTGGTAACAATTTTGTTACTGAAATATCATACACTATTTATTTATTTGGTCTTGTTACCTTATGTTTCTAATCTACAAGGTAATAAGACCAAATCTAAATAAATAAATAGTCTGTTCATTCGGATTTGGTCTTTTTATCTTGTAGTTCTGATCTATAATCTCTAACTTGTACCGTATCATCTCTTTAAAGGGAAAAAAAAGTTTCACCAAAAATGTATATAGAATTTTGTTGATTCAGTTAAACTTGTCTATAGCGCCCCCTCTAAATAGCGCCTCCCTCTATATAGCGCCCGATTTAAAATACGTAGTGCGATGCGATTTACATTAAAAGTGACCTGTCTATAGCACCCTATTTTGGTGAGTCCCAATAGGGGGCGCTATAGGAAGGCTTAACTGTATATCTTTTATTTTATAGACATTTTGACAGAAACTTTTGTCCTTGTCAGGAGGAAGTAAAACATTTCTAAAATCTTGCCAAAATTTCCCTATCCTGATATGGACTAATTTTTTGTCAAAATGAAGGTATTATCTGGCCAAAATATCTTCATTTCAATATAAAATACACTCATGGACAAAACTTAAGGAAGTTGTACCTTTTAACATGTATTTTGAGACAATAACTCTGAAAGTTATTACAGTGCCCTTTATTGAAGAAGCGAGATAACCAAGTATGAACAAAATTGCCTCCGTCTCTATAAAAAAAAATAGATGACCAGCGACATCAAAGACTTTCTACCTTCTTAAGTTTAGTCCATGAGTGTATGAATGCTGTCAACCTATATCTTCAAGATGATTATAGGTAATAAGGTACAATTTGGGGATCATAGATTAGAGACACTAGGTAATAAGACCAAATCTAAATAAATAAAGAGAGTGTGACATTCCAGCATTATTGTTGTTTCTTGTCCCTTGAGTTCATGCTCTACAAGTACACTGGAGCTACAGGCGTATCAGGACCCTCATCATCGAAGCCTTCAGTGTCTTCGGGCGACCACCTGACTTGCAAGCCTGGATTTTCGGGTCTGGTCTCGAAGATGACGACCTGGCCATCCTGACGTCGGCCAAATCCATCATCTACCGGTACTTCGTACAGGTTGAGCTGACCACCCGCTCATCTCCTGGGAAAGAAGGCTCACTCGCCGGGGCATATCCCCCGCATGATAATCTATATTTCAGTTTTATTTCTATTTTTAATGTAAATTATTGACAAGAAGTCAATAAAATTTGTTTCAATTGTCTACAAATACACATTTCAGTATTGTTACCATCAACACTGTTACCAAAATGTTACACACTATTATTTATTAGGCCTTATGAATGATAAAGCACAATTTGGATTATAGATTATAATACAAGAAAATAAGACCTAATCCAAATAATTTAATAGTGTGGGACATTTCGGCAACAGCATTGTCATCAGACAAAAGAATAAATCTTTTATTTTATTCTTTTGTCTGATGATGGTAACAATGCTGTTGCCGAAACCTCACACACTAATAAATTATTTGGATTAGACCTTATTTTCTTGTATAGGCCTTATGAAGAATATTATAGAATTGTCATATTTACATATAGAAATATTTACATAGTTTTCTTTATATTTGTATACTATATTTACCATTAGTGTTACACCAACTCTTCTTTCTATACAGTAGAACCTCCCTGTAAAGGACTACACCTAATTGCAGAGCCAAAGTGTCCTTTAGGGAGGTCCTCTTACTGGGGAATTATTAAATAGTAAAAATGGTAATACAGTAGAACCTCCCTGTAAAGGACAACACCTAATTGCAGAGCCAAAGTGTCCTTTAGGAAGAGGTATCCTCTTACCGGAGAGTTGCTAAATTGTAAAAATGGTAATTTTGCAAATGAAAACTGTCCTTTGTGGAGAGGTGTCCGTTAAAGGGAGGTTCTACTGTATATGGAAAAACTGGAACAAAGAGAGAAAAATGGACCTTTTATACAGATTAAAGCCAACTTTTGTAGAATTTATTTACTGACACCTCGGAGATCCATTGTTGACCTTAACATTGATTGCAATTTTTTCAGGAGAATGTATGGATCTGTTAAAAGTCAC
>CP092866.1:10794967-10850447 GCA_030710605.1 Cordylochernes scorpioides | reverse complement strand
GATCAATAACCTCCCGGCAAAATGTCCATCTATATATATGTGGTGAGTTTCAAGCAGTCGAGGGGTCAAGGTCGCACACGGGAGACAGAAGAAGCAAGAACCTGTGAGACAGAGCGGAGAAAGTTCGAGATCCACCAAGAGTACAACTGACGTGGAGAAGGCGTCAGAGATCTGAACTCAGATAATCAAATCAAAGGAATTTATACTCTCCCCGAGAGGGACTAGACTAGAAGTGTACGACCAATATGTAAATAGGAAAACAATGTGGACAACATATACATGTATATATATGGCATATAAACAGGAAATACCCCATTCGTTTTTTTTAAAAGACCCATACCAAATTCTTCAGTGAGAGGGATAAAATATGCCTTTTTTTGTGTGTGTACAAAGAAAAAGGAGATTGAAATATCTCATTACATATTCGAGTGCCAGTATATTAGGAAGTTATACCTTTCAGCATGTATATAGGATTAAGACAATAACTCGGAAATATATTACAGTGACCTTTATTGAAGACATCTCTCTATTTAACTATACTACATACACACTCATGGACAAAACGTAAGGAAATTGTACCTTTCAGCATGTTTATCGGGATTTAAAAAATAACTCGGAAAGATATTAGAGTGACCTTTATTGAAGACACTCGAGATAACCAAGTGTGAACAAAATTTAAGGAAATAGTACCTTTCAGCGTGTATATCGGGATTGAGACAATAACTCTGAAATATATTACAGTGACCTTTATTGAAGACATCTCTCTATTTCACTATACTACATTCACACTCAAGGACAAAACTTAAGTATGTTGTACCTTTCAGCATGTATATCGGAGATTCAGACCATAACTCTGAAAAGTATCACAGTGACCTTTATTGAAGACACACGAGATAACAAAGGTGAATAAATTTGTCTCTGTCTCCTTCAAATAAAAAACAGACAAAGATATTTCACTTCCTAAAGTTTTTCCTTTGAGTATAGATTACTCATTTGGAGTTAAAAAGAGAAGATAATACATAACCTAGTCAATAACTCAACATTATAAATATATTATTATTTTATTTTTCAATACGACATAGTTTTATACACAGTCTAGCCATAATTTCTGTTACAAACAATTTTATAAATTAAATGATTAAGAACAAAAACTAATGGAATATAAATACATATTTTATTAGGCAATAGGACATAGATATTAAATATATACAATCATTCAAAATGTCCTCCCTTATTTTTGACACAGGATCTCAAACGTTCGGGCCACTGATCTATGGCAGCACGCACCTTTTCTAAGGGTATTTCTTTAATTGTCTCACCAATGCTGATTTAAATTGTTCAAATTATGATATCTTTAGAGCACATATTCTCCTCTAAATATGCCCACAAACTGTAATCAAGGGGGTTCAAATTAGGGCTTCCAGAGGGCCATTCATTGGCCTTTATGAACTCCGGAACATTCGTCTCCAACCATTGTTGAATTGACTTAGCTTTGTGAGCAGGAGCTGAATCTTGTTTAAATATCCAATGTTCTCCATTGAAATTTTTGTATTCAGAGGCTTTACTATTTGTTCCAAAATATCTTCTTGATAGTTTTTACCCCTTTGGCACAGAAGTGGAGATCTGTTACACCTTGGTAACTAACTCCCCACCAAACCATGACATAAGAAGGATGTTGACTTTTTCAAGTCTTCTGACTTTCAAAGAAGCTTCTAGAGAGCTACGAGCATATATCCTATCATTCTGACGATTAATCCTTTCCTCAACAGTGAAAATTTTCTCGTCTGTGAAAAAGATTCTCTCATGCCACCGACCATCATGCCGCGCAAACAACATTTTTGATCTAACCCTTTTAATATCTCTAAGAGCAGGAGTTATCAAATGACCTGTGCGTCGTATGAAAGCTCTCAGTCCAAGGTGTTGTTGATTATCCTGGAAACGGTTTTCGGAGCTAAATTCATCAGCTTTGCTAAGATATTTTGTTTGCGGCGTGGATTTCGACCAATTCTTTCGCGAATGGCTTTTATAGCTGCTTGCGTTCGTTGCACGCGCGGTCGACCAGATCTTTCAAGGTAATTAATAGTACCAGCCTTGTTGAACCTTTCAATGGTTCGATAAACAAATTGACGCGTAACATTCTAATTTTGTATAAGTTTAAAAATGGATGAAGGACTTTGGCCTACCTTGTGTAAGGCTATTAAAGCTATATAGGTTTTTTAACATCCCAATCCATTATCAAAAAACAAATATATTCCGATTTTTTTTCTAAACACGTGTGAACGAGATATTCAAATAACAACTACTGTATTTTGAATACTTCACGCGGTCAAAACAAATTTTTATCACTGATTTGGTTTTGTAACAATATTTATGGCTAGACTAAGTATTAAGAAAATGGCATCTCCTTATCTTGCAACTGAAAGTTGCTGATGGCTTGCGACATCTATCGGAATTAATATCAACTATTCTCGTTGATTTTTAATAATTCCAGAATTGGCCAAATACCCATTATTGATGAGGGCCAACAGCCCGAAACACGTCCGTGGTTAGCTTTTCTTGATTAATCAAGAATGGGTCCTGACCGGGTCCTGGGTCCTTGCCGTCCTGACCGATCCAGACCCTCTCTGAGGGCACCCCCTGCTGAAATAATTGTAATTATTTAATATAGCTTAACTCTCCGGAGTGTTTTGATTGACTGAGTTGGAGGGTTTCACAAATCAGTTTTGTACATCAATCTCTATAAATACACCTAAATCTAGGACGATAATAGCAAACTTTTATATTCCTCCAAACAAATGCGATGACGAACATTTGAACTTTTTAAAGAATTTGATAGCTACCTTCGAGAGTACTCCCCTAATCCTCTGTGGAGATTTTAATTCCCGTCACCCGGTTTGGTTCGATAGAATTACAAACTCTAACGGATATAAAATGCAACTTTTTTTTTTTAATGAATATAATCTTTTTATTCACAATAACAAAACTCCTACCTGTCGTAATAAAAGCATAATAGATCTCACTATTTCAAATAGACATTCATTGAAACTGGTAAACAATTGGCAAACTTCTGAATTGACCAAGATTTCCGACCATGTGACAGTTTCATTTGTTATCAATGTTAACTTAGATATTACAAACAATCAACAAAAATCTACATGGAAATTTAGCGAAAAGAAAGCAGACTGGTCACTGTTTTCAAATACAATTTCTAAACAGGAAGTAAGGAGATTGGAAAACGATGTAAAAAAGGTCGAAAACGAAACTGATATTGACATGGTAGTTGACAGGCTATCGGATATAATTCTGGAAGCTGCATATCAATCACTGGAGGTGAAATCTTCCAACTTCACTTTCGATACCGGGATCAAGTGGTGGAACAAAGAATTAGAACAAAAGAAAAAGTATTTTCATTATGTGAGAAATCGATACTTTCATCATAAAGCAATTAGTGTTAATGAATATAAGTCTGTCAGAAATAAATATAAAAATAGTATTAGAAAAGCTAAGAGGAATAGTTGGCGAGATTTTATAGAAGAAAATGGATCTAATAATCCGTTTGGAAACGCCTATAGAACCTTAAAAAAACTGTGCTCCTCTAATCAACAAAAGGGATTACCAATAATTGAACAGGCACCAGTAGAATCTAAAGAAACTCTAATAAAAGATCTGATTAATGAACTAATTCCTGATGATACAACTATATCGGATACTGCTCACCATACATCAATAAGGAACTATACACCGAATTTTACAAACTCCAACTCATGCAAAATTCATAAGAAAGAAATAGAAGAGATAATCGACAAAATTAATGTAAATAAAGCTCCTGGTCCAGACAATATTAGTAATAATATGATAAAGAATGCTTTTCAACTAATACTTCCGATTTTACACTCAATATTTAATAAATGTATTCAAATAGGATACTTCCCTAAAAAATGGAAAACAGCAGCACTCAAAATAAGAGCCAAACCCGGCAAACCAATTATGAATCAGCTAAAAGCTACCGTCCGATATCTTTATTATCAAATTTTTCAAAGATTCTAGAAAAAATTCTCAAAAATAAAATCTATGAATTTTATATTCAAAACAATCTGTTAAGCTCGAGGCAGCACGGATTTATCAAGTCTAAGTCAACCATCACTGCTTTGAATACTATAATCGATGTATTAATGGAGCATAAGCAAAAAGAACTGTCTGCACTAATTACAATAGATATCTCGGGGGCTTTTGATAATGCCTGGTGGCCAGCGATCATCAAAAGAATAGACTCAGATAATTTACCGGAAAAACTGATCAAAATTCTACAATCATATTTAAATTACAGGTTCATTTCTTTCAGTTACGACAATCTAACAACTTCAAAGCCAATTACCAAGGGGTGTCCTCAGGGCGGTCCGCTTTCTCCACTTCTATGGACAATTTTGTTGAATGATTTGCTGATGAATTTGCAGGTGCCCAATTGTGAGTTGATTTGTTATGCGGATGATATTTCGATCATATGCTGGAATAAAGATCTAGCATCACTAAAAATAGTTATAAAGGAAGCATTAAATACTATCGAATTGTGGTGTATTAAGAACAAGTTAGAAATCAGTTCCGAAAAACAAACATTTTATATTTGCATAATAAAGAGAAGATCCCAGTTAAATTTAAGAGTGGATTAATTTCACCAGTACAAAAAATAAAAATTTTAGGAATAACAATTGCAAATCATAGAAGAAAAAACAAATTAAATTTTGCTTTTCATATAGAGGAAATAGTGAGCAGAACTCTAAGAATAAAAAATTTTCTATTCTCTCTGTGCAGCAAATCATGGGGTTTGAGCTCCCATAAAAGAATTACATTGTACAAATCTTTATTCAGATCAACTTTAACATATGGATCAGAAATATGGTTCAAATTTTTAAATAAAAAATCGATACAAAAATTAAACTCAATGCAATATCAGATATTATTATGGAGCATTCAAGCTTACAAGACAACTTCGTACAACTGTGTTCACAGTTTGGCTAAGACTCCATTGATTGCAGATTACATTGAAGCAAAAAATATGAAATATGACTTAAATAACTTATCGTTCGAGGACAAGCAAAAATACAACATCGATATTCCCTTTATAATTAAATCCTATATAGACGAAAGAATGTTGCTCTTACTGAATAATACAAACGAGACATTTACAAGTTTTTTCAACCGGGGTATTCCTAATTATTTTCGCCCTAATTTCCACAACACACAATTTGTAACCAACCATGGTAATTTCGGAAGTTTTCTGGAAAGAATCCGCGCATCGGAGGATCCGGGCTGTTTTTGTGGATGCCGCATTCAAGATTCCACTCACCTTTTACTTAAGTGCCCAGCATTTCAAGACTACAGACTCAATAACTGTATCCTCTGTACCGATCCAAGAGAACTGATATCCAGCAGGGATTCATACATAGTTTTCAATAGATTTTGTAAATTTATATCAAAGTTTTTAATTAATCCCAAGTGTTAGGTATAATTAACTATGTGCTGTATATATGATTCTTTTTTTTCCTTTATCTTGAGGTGTGTTTAAATTAAATTACCTATGTATATATTATGCTTGTTTGAAATCAATTTCAAAAATATGTCAATGCCTTGAGCATATGTTTTTTTTTTGATATGTAAATAGATTCTCCCTCTCTCTCTCTCTTGTATTGCTTTCCTTTGGGCGCCAGTGTCCTTGGCGGGACATCGCGCTTTGTATTTACAGTTGAATAAAAAGTTGAAAGTGGTCAATAAAGTCATTTTAATTGTCAAATATATCCTTAATATTTAATAATGATTTTCAGTAGAAATATTTAAATTTTATTTTTACTATAATATATATATATATAAATATATGAGGAGAGATAAGAAATGATAACATCAAAATCTACTTTAGAAAACCAGTCAAAAACTGTGAGGAACATATATATTAAATTGTAAAAGTATGTAAATATATATTTCTTCTATATGTATTATTATATGCATCCATTTTTCTCTTTTATTTACATTATTTCTCTATATACACACTAAGGTAATGTGGTAAACATGCTTTTAGCATGTAAACAGCAAATGTATTTTAGTATTTTTCGTTTTTAAATAACATTAAAATAGTATAACTCTATATTTTTCATTATAAATGAAATGGCGCGTTATTGCTTAGTATTAATTTATGTCTAACTGGCCTTGTCTTTATTGTTTGTGGAAGAGTATTGCTCGATGCAAATATTTGAATGTAATTCTACTGTCCTTAAGCTTATGTACATAGTTTTCTTGAAAAACATTTCTGAGATTCCATCCTTCAGTGTTAAATATATAAGCAGAATCGTCCTATACAGTATTAGAGCTCTGAGAAGCAGTCTGGTAGATTAAATTGGCGAAACCGCTGAGAGGGTTCACCACTGATGAGCCAAGCCCTCCCAATATATTTTTGCATTGCAGTAAGGACAGTAGAAGTTTGTATTATGTATAAAAGAAACATTCGTGCTTTTAAATCCTTTCATTTTATATGAATAAGAGTTTTAATATAATTTTTCAAACAAAAAGGGAAAATAATAATTCTCACTTTATATTTAATACGATCAAGATATGTTTGATGAAATTCGGATTTTGTATATATACTTTAAAACATAAACAAAAGGTGGAACCGTTTCTCTCACGTAATTAGCAGTAGGAATGCTTATATTATCTCATAGGCTTTAACTATATCCCAAACGGTAAAATTATAGAATCATATGAGATCCTTTGTGTGTGTGTGTGTGTGTACAGGACGTGCCCTTGGTCACTGGAGGGGGAATGAATGTAGGATAAATAGTTTCTAAAACTGTTCATAGATGGCGCTGTTAAGACGAAGCTTAGCTAATTGTATATTATGTTTATTTATTCCCAAACTTTTATGTTTATATTTATATATACATTTTTCTATACCTAAAACTATATTTAGTTCTTAATTTAATTAATTTTTCACTTAACTACCCACTTTCTTATATTTCAAAAGAATATGTACTTTGACTAAAGAAATTCAATAAACTAGTTATTTATTGGTGAATCGTGTTTGTGGTCATTTACCATAATACTACAAGCTAATATGAAAATGGTGATGGTGACATTGGGAAATGTAAATTAGATGGTTTTCACGATTTAAAAATGGAATCGGTGAAAGATGAGAAGCGTGTTGGACGTCCAATTCTGCACAGGAACCCTGAAAATTTCAAATTTGATAAAATAAAATCCACGAATAGGGATACGGGACATTGTGGAAGAAACAGGGATATTAAAATCATTAGTTGGATCGATAATTAAAGAAGACTTGCGGTTAAAGAAGACACCTTCAAAATTTGTCCCTAAAATGCTCACAATCAAACAAAAGGAGAATCGCGTTGAAGTTGCCAAAAAATGTTTGAAATGGTGGAAGAAAATCCTAATCGGAAGGGAAAAGTAATAACTGGAGACGAGACATTGGTTTACGGGTATGACCCGGTAACAAAAGGCTAATCCATGGAGTGGAAAGTAAAAGATGAACCAAGAACGAAAAAATCCCGACTTTGCAAGTCAAAAAACAAAGTCTTATTGGTCACGTTCTTTGACATAAAGGTAATTGTGCATTATGAATATCTAAAGGAAGGTCAAACAATCAATAAGGAGTCTTATTTAAACATTATGAGACGTGTACGTGAATCAATTCGTCTGAAAAGAAGTAAAATGTGGAGTTCCAAAAATTGGATTATCCATCATGATAATGCATCACCACACACCGCTACATCTGTACTGATTTATTTGGCTAAACACGGCATCCAAATACTTTAACAACCTCTCTATTCCCCAGACCTAGCTCCAAATGATTTTTTTCTCTTTCCAAAACTCAAAATGGCTCTAAAAAGAAGGAGATTTGACACTAGAGAGTCCATCATAGCGGATTCGAAAAAGGTCTTAAAGAACATCCCGAAAGATGCCTTTTCTAAATGTTTTAAATCATGGGAGAAGAGATGGAAATTATGTATAGATGCGGGAGGGGACTATTTTGAAAAATAATAATAAAAATGTATTTATTCATTTTATTTTTTTCTTTATTTTTGACCAGTCTCATTATTTATTGGACACACTACATGCTAAAAGGTACAACTTCCTTAAGTTTTGTCCAAGAGTGCATACATGCTAAAAGCTACAACTTCCTTAAGTTTTGTCTATGAGTGTATACATGCTGAAGGGCACAACCTCCTTAAGTTTTGTCCATGAGTGTATACATGCTAAAAGGTACAACTTCCTTAAGTTTTGTCCATAAGTGTATACATGCTAAAAGGTACAACTTCCATAAGTTTTGTCTATGAGTGTATACATGCTAAAAGGTACAACTTCCTTAAGTTTTGTCCATGAGTGTATACATGCTGAAAGGTGAAACTTTCTTAAGTTTTGTCCATGAGTGTATACATGCTGAAATGTGCAACTTCCTTATGTTTTGTCCATGAGTGTAAATCCAACACCCCGTATTATTTATTTTTCTATAAAATTGCTAATAAACTTTATTCAAAATAAATTCTAGGTCAAATGTCTATCATACAAGTTGGGTCAATAAGTAACGCACAATCATCAAAATATATTTTTATTATTTAACAAATCATAAACTTTGTATATATGAATACCTAAATATTAGCTATATATCATTCAATATATCCATCTCCCCTCTGTACACATTTGGTCCAGCGTTCTTCCAAAATCACAAAATCACTTTGGTAAAAGGCTACATCTTGCTCTCTGAACCTCATGGAGTAATATTTCATCATTTCAAATTTTTACCGCGTAGAGAATTCTTTAATTTACCAAACAGGTAGAAGTCGGAAGGAGCCAGATCAAGACTGTAAGCTAGATGAGGCATCAAAGTCCACCCATATCTGGAAATTTGAGCTAATATCTGTTGCGCTGTGTGAGGACTTACATTGTGCTGATGAATTTTGATTTGACAGTCTTTCAGGCCTGGTCTTTTTGTTGAAATGACTCTTTTTAGCTTTTCTAATGATTTACAATATCTTTCCTTGTTGGCGGAAGTATTTTTTTTTCAAGCATGTCCATGAATATGAACCCATCGCTGCCCCAAAAGACCGATATTGTGATTTGGTATTTGGAAAAGGAAAGCCTTGTTTTTTTTTTTTTTTTTTTACTAGAAATATTTTATGAGTCCATTGCATTGATTGACGCTTTGAAGATGGATCATAATGATAAACACAAGTCTCATCACACGTTATGAATCCTTTAAAGGCCTCAGAAGCTGGTCCTGGGTAAGATTCGATGAGGTCTAAACAAATTTCTTTTCGAGTTTGCATCATATCCCATGTTAGAAGCTTTGGCGCCCATTTTGAGCACAATTTTCAATAGCCAAGATCTGAAAGTAGTTTGAGAACACTTCCTTTAGAGATTGGAAGTTTTTCATCAATTGATATGCCGTTATTGTCCGGTTATTCTTGACAATTTCCTCAACAAGAACCAAAATTTGGTCTGTTGTGACAGTTGAAGGTTTACCTGTCCTCTCTTTGTCATGAAGATCAAAATCACCTTTTTGGAAGCGATGAACTCATCTCTGTATAGTGCTTCTATCCAATGTTTCGTTTCCATATACTGGCTGAAGTTTTGAGTGAATAGTTGTGGCTGAAATGTCACCTAACTCGCTCACTGACCTTTGTCGGATTCTTGTGTTCACATTAGGCTCAGTTGACACACATTAAATATGTTATAACACCTTGATAAAAGTTGGCGTTCAGCCAACTGAAATATTGGTAAAATAAATGATATTTTGATCTATGCCTTTTTAATTAAACATTAGGCTCTATATCTGAAAAAATACAAAAGATAAATCAATTCTGATTGCAGATATGAAAATCAGAGTATTTTATATTACACTAAACATATATTTTATTATAATAAATTATTTATATATTTTGCTAGGTGTGATTATACATTACTTATTGACCCTACCTTGTATTTTCTAAACAAATAATCAATCTAGTTCAAAAAATGTTCCAAAGGTTTACAAATC
The DNA here is from genome assembly GCA_030710605.1 of Cordylochernes scorpioides. Lineage (NCBI taxonomy): Eukaryota > Metazoa > Arthropoda > Arachnida > Pseudoscorpiones > Chernetidae > Cordylochernes > Cordylochernes scorpioides. The sequence continues at coordinate 10,840,408 of CP092866.1, read as the reverse complement.
TCTCTCTCTCCATATAAAAGAAATAAATATTCACCAGAAAGTTGGTGAAATAAATATTTACATCCTTCCTCCCACTAACTGGACGGCTGTTTATCCTTTTATCCAATTATACATGAAATGTTCCGCACAATTGGATGCGAAGGATTTTCCAGAATTTGGCTGATATCTTCTTATATAATCCCCCCCCCAATATGGCTTAGGACTTTTATTTCCCCTGAGGGGACAAGGTCTTATTAGTGCCCTCGTTACGTGGTCAAATCCTTTATTTTTGAATATTTCTTGTTCACTGAATATATCTATTTATTTTACCAAATAGATGAAACTTTTTTTTTTTTATTTTCAATTATTTCCTTGTTTTATTTTTATTAAATAAACTATATTTTTGTGTATTTGTTTTATTAGTGTTTATAGAAAATAATTAATAATTAAAATGTTTTTTAAAAAAAGAAAAAAAAAACATCTCCTTATCGTACAACTGAAAGTTACTGATGGCTGGTACCATCTATCGGAATAAATGTAAACTATTCATTGTTTTTAATTATTCCAGTAGTACCGACCGATTTTATAACTCCCCTCGTAGGATGTTATGAAATCGAAGTCGCCATTGTACTGATGAGGGACAAAGCACGAAATCATGTTATACAGGTTGTTGTCATTTTATCTTAATTTGAACTAAATTGTGTTATGGCTCATTTATTATCCCCATTATGATTTGCAAGGAATGATTAATCCAAAATGCACTGTTTTAATGCATTTTTTAAAAAAAGGATGGCATCTTTGGTATACATTAATTAATCAAAATTAATTTTAAAAATCAAAGATGGTAACTCTTTTTTTAGTATATGAAATACTTAATTACAAATATTTATGTGTGTGTTATAATGTGTGAAGTGCCGACAAAACACGTCGCTCCCTTTCCAATATGCAGTCATAGGCCAGTGTGGCAGCGCAATAGCCTGAAGATAAACGGAGATGTCTAATTAATGAATATGCTACTAACATTTACAATCAGTTATATTTTTCACAATAAAACATTTAAATCAAATTGTTAGTGAATATTTATTACCTAAATAACAGAATATATATATATGTGATGAAGTCCTGTCGACTAAATCTGTGGTGGGAATTCTGTTGACTCTTGTATAATCCTGTCGACTAAAACTGTGTGATGAGGTATCCAGTCGACTTAAACTGTGGTGTGTTATCCTTTCGACTCTCGCTATACTGTGTTAACCGAGAGGAACAGTCAGGATGTGGAGAGTTTTCCAGTACCTCTCTGCATCTTGGAAGACCTTTAACAGTTCTCACAGAGTACAGGCAGTCGTGGTCGAGGCAGAGTGGAAAGCTTTGGAATGTCCACACAAAAAAAAAACGAAGACACAGTTGCACTAGGAAAGTTCCGTGAACATATAAAAGTCGAGCTAGGAGCGAAAGATGGAGATAAAAGAGTTCTTACTGGTTTACATGGTGCATGAGGAGGACCTTGGTGACAACCGACGAGGGCTTCCGCTGATGGTGAAGTGACTATCAAGTGACTATATTTTTGGCTAGGATGGAGGCCTTATATATCTTTTTCGAGAAAGGAAGTATTGCATTTCAGCAGATGCGACAAGAGCGTGGATCGGCTGGCGAAATTCTACACTGGCGCCGTAGCAGTTTCCATTTTTAGACCTTGTTGTTTTGGGACTGCTATATGCTCGATCTCTGCTTTAGCTCAACTCTTAATCTATTACAGAGTTTTATTTATTTATCCTCAGTTTGTACAAAGTACATTACATATGATGATGTAATGACACATGTCAATCATGCGTATAATCATTTACAAATGTGTTTCTATTATACAACATGAAAATCTTGTTATAAGTATTATACAATATAGGGTTGTTGGTTTAAATTACCATATATATATTTTAGCTTTGTAAATATGTTGATCCTTCCCAAAATCCTATCTTACAGCCTCAAAGTGGCAGGAGGGTGTAAACAGGTAACACAGGACGTCGGGAGTCCTGGTAGAGCCACCCTGTACCCGGCTAATGTATCAATTGTTTGTTCTCCATAGGAGCCAGCTTGTGGACCTTTGAGGTCTGGGTGGCCATTGCTCCTGGGATGTTCTCCATAGGAGTGGCTCCATGTCAGGAGACCAAAAGAAACAAAGTCACACTGAGTGGTACTTCCAGGTCTTCAGAACAACAGCACCTCTCTTTCCTTCTCCATGTTGTCTACATATGTCTCAGAAAAGCTGAGACAATGGAACCTAATAGATACCGTTCAAACGATTTGAGGAATAAGCAATAACAAATAAGTTGATAAATGTTTTTATCAAAATAAATTGCCCGGTTATCCTTATGTTTGTCTTCCTCATTTTTTCTGCATTAACAATATATATTTTTTCCATTTATAAATAATTGAGAGAAGAATAAGAAAACTCTTCAATCTCGGCTATTAGTTATATAAAACTTGTCTATTTTGTAGAACGACATTTGAAAATTATCCCGCATTTGTTTTTTTTAACGAAAAATCGAAATTTATTTTAGGAAGAAATAACAATTATTTTTAACCTTAGGGATGAAGTATGAAAGGATAAATTGTGAATTCCCATCCATGGATACTTCATTTTTCCGTTTATCATTACTTTTCACAATGCATTCTTTCATACTTCATCCCTAAGGTTAGAAATAATCGCTATTAAAATAAATTTCGATTTTTCGTTTAAAAGAAACACATGCGGGATAATTTTCAAATGTCGTTCTACAATCATAAGCCTCATTATATTGTATTATAACTTACCTATTTTGTTTACTACAAGGAACAAGTTAAACTATCAGACAAACTAGGCAGCGTGTATCGGGATCTAGGTCACCGATGGATTAGTTCTCTAATTAATTTAACCAGTAACTGAGCTGAATTAATTGATCATAAATGGTTATCGTTAGGACAAGGCCATAAACTGACGCACTCTAATTATATATATATGGTAATTTAAACCAACAACCCTATATTGTATAATACTTATAACAAGATTGTCCTGTTGTATATAGAAACAGATCTATGAATAATTATACGCATGATTGACATGTGTCATTGCATCACCATATGTAATGTACTTTGTACAAACCGAGGATGAATAAATAAAACTATGTAATAGATTAAGAGCTGAGTTAAAGCAAGATTGAGAAGTTCAAAAACGTCTAAAATCGAGAGAGAAATCCAACAACCCTAAAGAAGAATTTGGCAGACGGTTGCCATCAGGTCCAAAGGATGTAGAATGTCGCAGACGCCCCACGCCCTTTGCATCCGCTCAAAGTCCATTCTCCCCCCTCGACAAAAATATATAAGACCTCTGCCCTAGCCGAAAATATAGTCACTTCACCATCAGCGTGAGCCCTCGTCGGTTGTACTCAGGACCACCTCATCGACCATGTAGAACAGTAAGAACTCTTCTATCTCCATCTTTCTCTTAGCTCGACTCCTATCTGTTCAGGGAACTTTCCTACTACAACTGTGTCTCTTCGTTTTTTGTGTGTGGACATTCCCAAGCTTTCCACTCTGCCTCGACCACGACTGCCTGTACTCTGTGAGAACTGTTAAAGGTCCTCCAAGGTGCAGAGAGGTACTGGAAAACTCTCCACGCCCTGACCCTCCCTCTCGGTTACTACAGGTTTGACCCTCGGTTATCACATATATATATATGTTATGAATTAATTTGTTTGTTGTTAGAAAAAGGGTTGATAAGACAAATGATCGATAAGATAAAGGGTTGAGGTGCAGTCGTGATAAGAAAAAGATAATTATTTACCGTCAAGTAGCTTTTATTTTAAATACTTGAGGAAATATTAAACATTAGTTATTTTCACATTATATAGAATTTATAAAGTTAACCCTATATAAGTGATTCAAAAGATAGATATGTTAACTACGCATATTTACAACAAAACTGAAAGTCTTTCTAAAAACGATGGTAACGAAAGTAAAATTATCAATGAATAAAAATAAAATATATGTATTTTTAAATATAGAAATATTTGAGTTTTTAGATTTTATAATATATATATATATGTTATGAATATTTTGTTTTGTTGTTGAAAAAGATAGAGAATTGAAGGTGCAGTCGTGAAAATAGGATAGATAATTATTTACCCATCAGGTAGTTTTTTTTTTTATAATCTTGAAGAAAATTATACATAAAATTATTTATCACAGTAATAAAGAATTTATAAAATGAATTCTATATTCGTGATTTAAAAAAAAAGTAGGTTAACTATACATATTTACAACAAAATTCAAAGTATTCTAAATCTATGGTCAAAAATAAAAGAATGTTTTCAAAAAATAAATAAATTGCATTTTAGATTATACTGTATATAATATATATATATATATTGGCTTATGTGGCGCTGAGGTTATTTTTAACACACATTAATATGTTATAATACCTTGAAAAAAGGTTGGCGTTCAGCCAACTGATATATTGCTAAAATAAATGATATTTTGATCCAATATATGTCTTTTTAAATCACAAATTTATTTATAGATTGCTCTATTTAAAATATATATATATAATGCCGTTAAGAGAGTTTCAAAATTTATAAAATTTTGTTATTTAGTTTAAACATTTGGGGTTTGTTATATATATATATATGAGAAAACAATAGAAAAAATAAAAGATAAGTGAGTCAGTTGTTGATATTAAAAATAAAAAAGGCATTCCCTGACCACGAGCACATGTGCTTTTTAGACGGCAAAGCGCCATCTAGTGGAGCAAAAATAAACTAAACGTTTATTTCACTTGCTCCGTGATATTTGCCAACCCAATTTCTTGATAAATCAAGAAAAGCCATCCACCAACGCGTTTCGCGCTGTTGGCGCTCGTCAGCGTGGAGTAGGTATTTTATATAATAAATAAGTAGTTAGCATATAGTAGTTAAAAAGTGGAAAAAAGTAACACCAGCAAAGCATCGGCGTTTAAGCGTCATAGGCCGGGTAAAAAAAGGAATAAGCAAAGAGATAGTTTAATATAAAATAGCAAAGATAGAAACATGATAATAATTTCCTAAATATTAAAATTAAGCTAATTAGAGAAAGATAAGGTTTTTAGTTGTTGTTGTTGTTTTTTCCCCTCTATTTCCTCTCTTGGTGAAAGAAGATGGATTTTTATATATATATATTTTTTTTTGTGAAGATTTTTTTATAACTTATTTTAAAAATAATCTAGTGAAAAATGGAGGACAAGATATAAGATAATATATTAATTTAATTAACCCCAAATTAGGAGGAATGAAAACCATAAAGGTTAGACCAAATGAAAACCATAAAGGTTAGACCAAATGAAAACCATAAAGGTTAGACCAAATGAAAACCATAAAGGTTAGACCAAATGGAAAGAGGATGGTACTCAGGCGGGCCTCTTCAGATGAAGACCTGAGCAGTAGTTTCGGCCACTTTACTATTCATGACTACTAAACCATTACTCTTCCACCAAATATTTTTTTAATGGAATGGAAATGGGGTAACAGTTATGCTACAGATACAACACAAATCATCAAATGAACCGGATCAAGACTCACTTTCCGAAGTTTCAAACTAAATTTAAAATGTGCTTTTTCATTCTAGAAATTAAAACTGCAATAATAAGATATTAGAACTATAAGAAAAGGATATTTTGTAAAGCAATCAAATCAAAAATTGTGTGTGACAATACAGTAACAGGAAAGTTAAAGTTATTAGAACAAAGGAATAAATTCTTTGTCTGATGACATCAATCAACCTGTCTTTGAAACAACAAAAACTATCAATCTAATCTGATCTAAACTTACATATACGTAGTTCAAAACTATAATCCAAGATCTACTTTTTCTATCTAAATTTTTTAAACTATGAGAAAATAATAAATTATTAAAACTATAAGATAATACGACACAAACCACTCAAATCAGATGTTTGCGTCAACAATGAAATAAAAAAGTTAACGTCGACAGACCAAGGATTAAATCCTTTGTCTAATTATGGCAACTTCAGTGGATTCGATACAACACACAGAACCAAAACATATCATATCAAGTCTACCTTTCCCGTAATTAATAATTTATTAACTGTATTTCTAATATTTTATTATTTTCGTGCAGTCCTTAATATCTAGAAAGAATAAACACAATTTGAAATATATTTTAGCACTACTATGTCATAATCTGATTAGGTTCTGGGATCTGAATACATTGTAGTAACCATTAGCAGACAAGGGATCCAGTCCTAGGTCTATTGAGGAATACTTTTCTGTTTTTTATTATCTCACACTGTTGATCTGTTTGGAATGAGTCATATTTTCTAATAGTTCTAATAATTTATTACCCTCTTGTATTTCTAAATTTTTCCCACCTGTCCTAATATGTAGAGTTGATAAGCACATGTTGGATTATAAATAATAATTACGGGAAAGGTAGACCTGATCTGATATGTTTGGGTTCTGTGTGTTGTTTCGAATCCACTGAAGTTGCCATATTTAGACAAAGGATTTAATCCTTGGTCTGTCGACGCTAACTTTTTTGTTTCATTGTTGACGCAAACATCTGATTTGAGTGGATTGTGTCGTATTTTCTTAAAGTTCTAAAATTTCATATTTTTCTCATAGTTTAAAAATTTGGAGAAAAAGCACATCTTGGATTATAGTTTTGAACTACGTAAATGTAAGTTTAGATCAGATTAGGTTGATGGTTTTTGTTGTTTCAAAGACAGGTTGATTGATGTCATCGGACAAAGGATTTAGTCCTTTGTTCTGATAACTTTAACTTTCCTGTTACCGTATTGACACACACAATTTTTGATTTGATTGTTTTGGGTATTTTTAAGTATCCTTTTCTTATAATTATAATATCTTAATATTGCAGTTATTCTTGCAGTTTTAATTTCTAGAATGAAAAAGGACATTTTAAATTTAGTTTGAAACTACGGAAAGTGAGTTTTATTATGCGTTATATTATTATATTATGAGTTTAAATGAGATAGAGTACAGAGATGGTCAACAATAGACACTACATTGTTGTGTCCATTGTGTCGATGGCGGAGTTTCTGATCGATACAGAAGACACACGATCAAAGAGAGAAGTTCAAAGGTCACTTATAATCCCATCTCTACTTCAAAGCCATCCTAATCTGCCCCATACATCTCACGTTCAACTCCCTCATTAACTATTCCTAGGCTTAATTATACCATTCACTAACTAACTAACGACTTGGACGGTGGAAGATCTTATTTTTCACGCCACTTTGGATCACAAGTTATCAATAAGACGTTTGGATTTAACATATCACACTATAAACTTATATTCTCTCACAGAATTCTATTTATCATTATAAATATTACATACGAGCTAATTGGAGTTGGTTTCAAGCGTTTATTTTTGGTATTTTTCTTTAAAACTATGTTTGAAGTGAACATTTATCATTACAATTATTACATACGAGCTAATTGGACTTGAATTTAAGAGTTTATTTTTGGTATTTTTCTTTAAATCTATGTTTGAAATGGATATTTATCATTATAATTATCACATACGAGTTAATTCGACTTGAATTCAATCGTTTAATTTTGGAATTTTCCTTTTAAAATATGTTCGAAGTGAATATTTATCATTATAAATATTACATACGAGCTAATTGGACTTGACTTCAAGAGTTTATTTTTTGGTATTTTTCTTTAAAACTATGTTTGAAGTGAATATTTATCATTATAATTATTACATACGTGCTAATTGGACTTGTCTTCAAGCGTTTATTTTTGGTATTTTTCTTTAAAACTATGTTTGAAGTGAATATTTATCATGATAATTATTACATACGAACTAATTAGACTTGACTTCAAGCGTTTATTTTTGGTATTTTTCTTTGAAACTATGTTTGAAGTGAACATTTATTATTATAATTATTACATACGAGCTAATTGGACTTGGCTTCAAGCGTTTATTTTTGGTATTTTTCTTTAAAACTATGTTTGAAGTGAACATTTATTATTATAATTATTACATACGAGCTAATTGGACTTGGTTTCAAGCGTTTATTTTTGGTATTTTTCTTTAACACTATGTATGAAGTGAACATTTATCATTATAATTATTACATACGAGCTAATTGGACTGGGCTTCAAGCGTTTATTTTTGGTATTTTTCTTTAACACTATGTATGAAGTGAACATTTATCATTATAATTATTACATACGAGCTAATTGGACTTGGCTTCAAGCGTTTATTTTTGGTATTTTTCTTTAAAACTATGTTTGAAGTGAACATTTATTATTATAATTATTACATACGAGCTAATTTTTTGGACTTGACTTCAAGCGTTTATTTTTGGTATTTTTCTTTAAAACTATGTTTAAAGTGAATATGTATCATAATATTTATTACATACGAGCTAATTGGACTTGGTTTCATACGTTTATTTTTGGTATTTTTCTTTAAAACTATGTTTAAGGTGAATATGTATCATTATATTTATTACATACGAGCTAATTGGACTTGGGTTTCGGTGTTTAATTCTAGTATTTTTCTTTAAAACTATGTTTGAAGTGAATATTTATCATGATAATTATTACATACGAACTAATTAGACTTGACTTCAAGCGTTTATTTTTGGTATTTTTCTTTGAAACTATGTTTGAAGTGAACATTTATTATTATAATTATTACATACGAGCTAATTGGACTTGGCTTCAAGCGTTTATTTTTGGTATTTTTCTTTAAAACTATGTTTGAAGTGAACATTTATTATTATAATTATTACATACGAGCTAATTGGACTTGGTTTCAAGCGTTTATTTTTGGTATTTTTCTTTAACACTATGTATGAAGTGAACATTTATCATTATAATTATTACATACGAGCTAATTGGACTGGGCTTCAAGCGTTTATTTTTGGTATTTTTCTTTAACACTATGTATGAAGTGAACATTTATCATTATAATTATTACATACGAGCTAATTGGACTTGGCTTCAAGCGTTTATTTTTGGTATTTTTCTTTAAAACTATGTTTGAAGTGAACATTTATTATTATAATTATTACATACGAGCTAATTTTTTGGACTTGACTTCAAGCGTTTATTTTTGGTATTTTTCTTTAAAACTATGTTTAAAGTGAATATGTATCATAATATTTATTACATACGAGCTAATTGGACTTGGTTTCATACGTTTATTTTTGGTATTTTTCTTTAAAACTATGTTTAAGGTGAATATGTATCATTATATTTATTACATACGAGCTAATTGGACTTGGGTTTCGGTGTTTAATTCTAGTATTTTTCTTTAAAATTATGTTTGAAGTGAATATTTATTATTTTACGAGCTAAATAGACTCAGCTTCAAGCGTCTATATTTGGTATTTTATTTAAAAACATGTTTGAAAGTGAACTTTTATTGCTATTAGTTACATACGAGCTAAATAGACTTGGTTTCAAGCGTTTATTTTTGGTATTTTTCTTTAAAACAATGTATGAATATGAAAAGTGAATTAAATTTAATAACGCTCCCTTTATAATGGCAAACTAATTTTTTACGGAGCCTATATATTCTTTCTGCTTATTCTCTTAAAATAATTTTTATCTTTATTATTAATCATTATCATTATTTTTGATAATAAAAAGAGAGTTAATAAAACCAATATTATCTCTCAAATTTATACATATCTTTTTTATCAATTTTTTTAATAGTATTATTCTCTTACATGTTTTGTGAAATCAAGGTGTTGTTGTATTGATAATTTATATTGAAGGATATTCAAATACAATTTTATAAATATTTCCAAAAATATTATTAATATATTTGAAATGAAGGCGATAAAAACGTGGTGATTTTCTTTTAATGGTAAAACACAAGCTTTCAGGCAAGAATGCCCTTCTTCAGGTTACAACTTGGCAATATTTTAATACTATGGACATGAAAGATAGCCCAATAAAGTTGGTAAATAGTTCAGCTGGGGGGACTGGCGAGGTAAAACACGGAGTATTGGGGTGGGAGGTCGATTTTTCGGTTAAAACTGGGCGTGCAGTGCGAGACCAAAGATTCAAGGACTAGGCGCTGATACTTGTTCCCGACGCCCTTGTAAACGCATACAGCGCTGTCCAAATTAAACGAGTATATAAGTATATATAAGTCGTTTTATTCATATCATATATGGCATATATGATAACGAATTTTATAATTTTTCTATCATATATAATATAGCTTTATATATATAATGAAAGTAGAATCTGCTTCATTAGAAAAACTTTACATGGTTATTGAGGAATAAAATTGTAAACATAGAGAACGGCTACAGCCATTCAAAGGTTTGGGTTCTATGAAAAGTGGCGCTATATGGTTTTATATTAAGAAAATATGAATATATTGGATTCATAAATATTTTTATTATTCCGATATTTCGAGGGGCAACTCGCCTCTCTTTATCGAGGATGTTTCTTACTAAAACACGTGAGAACGCGTGTATCACCCTCGTTCTACAAGACCAATGAAATTTGAATCCAATATATGCATATTTTCTTAATATAATTTAAATATTACAATAACAATTATTTTATTTCCAAAGCGCTATATCCCGCAAGGGATACTTGCGTCAAACAAGGAGAAAAGTTTATTTACCTAAGTTATTTACATTATTCAACGCATGAAAACATTAGAGATCTAGATTTTGTAAAAAGTTTAGAATGTATTTACAAAATGAATTGAACTTTAAATATGATTTTTTATCGGAAATCAAATCGTTAAGTTCACAAACAACTAGTTCATTCTTCATTCTATAATCTTGAAATGCTGGGCAATCGATCAGTAGATGTCTTGAGGTTTGATCCTCAATACCACAAATAATATATAATTTAATATAATATATATAATATAATTTAAATATGGATTGCTCAATCTTTAAAATGGTTTTATATATAAATATAAATGAAAAACAGCGTGTAGACATCAACATTACCATAACTATATTGTAAGATTATAAACTCAAAAGAATCTTCTTCTATAGAACATGTTTATTTCCCTAGTTTTCAAACGACATTGTTCTTCAACAGGCGTAAAGACAAGGTGTGATGTGTGCAATTATATAGACGTGCATTGTGAGCCAAGATATATACAAATTTTGGTTGGAAATTTTGCCGAGAGTACATTGATCTAAAGAGACAAAGGTCGCCTCTCCCATCAAAATAGACGTCAAAACTAGACGCCATCCATTGACCATCGCTCCAAACTAGAGGCCTCGGGTCGGTGACAAAGCCACAACATGGATGGCGTCTAGTTTTGACGTCTATTTTGACGGGAGAGGCGACCTTTGTCTCTTTAGATCAATATACAAATTTGTAACTTAGGTAGAATTAATGGTTTATGTATCAATTTCTAATTCAATCTGAGTTACAAATTTGTATATAGCTTGGCTCTCAATGTACGTCTATATAAATGCACACATCACACCTTGTCTTTATGCCCGTTGAAGAACAATGTCGTATGAAAGCTAGCCAAATAAGCATGTTCTATAGAATAAGCTCCTTTTTAGTTTATAATCTTTCAATATAAAAAAACACTATTTAATCTCTTACTTGTATAAGGGTAATTTTGATTACATAAGTTCTATTTAAATATTTAGAAATGAAATCGAAATTAATAATATTTTCAAAAAATATAGGCCTGAAACCACGTCAAAGTTTAAAAAAGAGTGTTATATATGAAATATTTTTTTCCAAAATCGATTATATATATAGAAGTCAGTGGACGAGTGGGTAACACCCTCGATTCCCGACAGTCATGAACCGGGATTGAATCCCGCGTTAACATTTTGTTTAATATGTGAATAACCTTCAAATTCATTGTTGTAATTATCATAAACTAGGTTGCTCTTGTTGAGCGGTACCTAATAAAATGATTTTGGAACTAAAATCGATTTAGTATTTTAGAAAATTTATCGCGAAGCAGTCAAATTTTGATTTATTTTATGAAATTATGTAAAATAGTATTTCATTATATTTTAACTTGTTTTCTATCGGCAAATTATTATACCCTATTTTCTCCTGTAGAAGGACGTTCGTGGCCGAAAGCTAGAGAATAAAAGGTTTTTGAAAAGATAATTTTCCTTTGAGGCCTGAAATTTTTACTCAATATATATGCATAATTCACAATAAAATATGGAAATTTTATTTCAATTTGTTCGAAGCCTCTATTTTATTACATTATTTCTCTCAAAACATTCAAAAACCAGACGAACATTTATGTAAACATTTTTAAAATTAGGCAGACGATATTTTTAATCATCAAACACATTATAATATACACAAAAAAAAATAAATAAATAAATATTTACCCAGAAAATACTAAGAATAACCAAAATGTTATTTAAAAAACACCCAAAGCCACAAAAAATATATAAATACAAAAAAAAATAATCTTTCAAATCAATATATAAATACATTTTCCCAGCAGACGACAAGTTGATTATCTTCTGCCTATCTAATCTCGTCCCCAGTACTAATAAGGTGTGACAATCCTTCAGTGATAATAATGAACGCTCGTTAGGTTGGTAGTCTGGGTTTGAGGCTTAATGAATTGTATAAATAGGGCCATCATCTCTTTTGAGTCATTTGGAAGCTACACAATATTTGCATAACATAAATATGTAAATAAAGTTCAATTCGGCTCTATTTATTAGACTATAAGAATATTCGGATTTACCCATGTTCTTCCAGAGTGAATATTTGCCCAGTAAATATTGCTTTTAACAAGTATTAATAATTATGTGAAAATAAATAGTACAAATTTGATATTGTACTGGAATAAGGTGCATATATTATTAAAAAGACATCTCCTTATCGTACAACTGAAAGTTACTGATGGCTTGCGTCATCTATCGGAATAAATATCAACTATATATAATTAAATGATAAAATATCAACGAGAATAGTTTATATTTATTCCGATAGATGGCGCAAGCCATCAGCAACTTTCAGTTGTACTATAAGGAGATGCCTTTTTTCATAATCAATAATTATGTTTATGCTCGTTGATAATAAAAAGTATAGTATCAGTGACCATTGTGCTATGATAGGAAATACATAAGTATAAGGTTTAACCAAAAGTTCGTGTTTTTCTTAAAACGTTGTTTTTCTTATTACTTGGCGAATAATATTATTACGGCGAATACATAATAATACAATTACTTTATACATAATACAGAGACATCTACTTATATATTTGCCTTATTCTGTCTGTTTGTCTGTTTGTCTGAAGCTCACGGATAGAATGCGCGCTCATTGGCTGCCAGGGAACACGTGTCCTCCCTGCCCCCCTCTAGACAACCCTGTTATTCAAAAACCATACATCCAATCGCCATGAAATTCTGGGATATTATTAGGTATATCCCCGGAAAGGTTTTCGAAAAATAATTTCTTGAATATCTTGAATATCCTTAGAGTTATTTGCAGAATTGTAGATATAACTCGCAAGCAGCGCCGCCAGACGGTGATAGGCCTAAGCTTGCTGCTCCACCCCTGTTGACCTTGGGTCATCGTGTGAGTCACAGCATGATGCAACAAAAACACTCTCTCTGGAGATTACGTAGAGGTGATATATATTTTATTATATAATTATAATTCGAATAATATATTCGCACTCGGGTAAACCCCGGGCGTTGCCCGGGCCATTCGTCTAGTAATACATAATACAATTACTTTATACATAATACAAAGACATTATACATAATACAATGACTTTACACATAATACAAAGACATTATACATAATACAATTACTTTATACATAATACAAAGACATTTTACATAACGGCGAATAATATTATGACGATTAATATTGGTATTTCATTTTCTTGCAAGTGTTTATGAACTATTGTGACATCCTTGTATATATCAATTTATGTAAATAAACAATAAACAATAATAGAAGGCCAGGTGTTGGTATTAAAAAAAGGGATATCCTGACCACACTCAATGATGGTGCTCTGCCATCTAAAAGTTCATGTAAGTGTAGTCAGGATATGCCCTTTTTAAATTTTAATATCAATCTATATTATTATATAGAAGCATAGGACGCCGCTCCCGTCAAAATAAACGTCAAACCCTGACGCCATCTATTGACCGTCGCCGCAACTAGCGGCATCGGGTCGGTGACAAAGCCACAACACCAACTTTGACGGGAGAGACGCCCTATGCTTCTATGGATCAATTTCCTCCCGGCAAATTTTCCATCTATATTGTCACGGTAGTGATAACGAGTATAACAAAAGTTTAAGTAAAAATAATTTATTTATAAAATGCAAACTATTGCTAAGAATTTATTTACCAGTAATAATATACAAGAATGGTAAGGGGTGATGACCTTGCAAATATTAATGATGATATACCACAGAATATTTAAAATAATTATTCAGTGATATTGCCCCCCTCCTAGATGAACAGCGTCCCGCTGTAATTATCACTTGAACAGATCAGCTTGGTCCTCAGGGTCATGGTAGGGTTTCATTCTCAGTACATGGACAAGGTCTCTTGTTTGGCGTCTTCTGGTTGGTTGGTCCACAGGTTCAACTTCGAAGGTCACGTCAGAGAGTTTCCGAGTAACCCTGTATGGCCCGAAGTACCTTTTCATCAGTTTTTCTGAGAGTCCCACCTTTCTTATCGGGATGAAAATCCATACCAGGTCACCAACGTTGTAATCCATTGCCTCGTGCTTTGAGTCATATCTGGCCTTGTCCTTCTCTTGGGCTTTCAAGGTTTCTAATCTTGCTAGCTGCCTAGTCTCTTCGACTCGCGAGGCAATCTTCTGACTGTAATCCTCTTGGAGATCTTCATGCGGATTTGGGAAAAGAGTGTCTACAGTTGTTTCGGCTTCGCGTCCATGAATCAGTTTAAAAGGGGTAAAACCTGTTGTATCTTGTTTTGCCGTGTTGTAGGCGAACGTGACGTAGGGCAGGATTACGTCCCAGTCCTTCTGTTCAACACTTACATACATAGCAATCATGTTGGCTAAGGTTTTGTTTAACCTCTCCGTCAGTCCATTCGTCTGGGGATGATACGCTGTAGTGAACCGATGTATCGACGAGCATTGATTGGTGAGTTCCGCAATCAATTTGGATTGGAATACTCGTCCTCGGTCCGTGATGATTTCTCTGGGGGCTCCATGCTTGAGAACAACATCTTCCATTAAGAACTTGGCTGCTTCTTTTGCTTCCCCTGTGGGTAAGGCTTTAGTAACGGCAAATCGAGTAAGATAGTCGGTACAGACTATGATCCATTTATTACCAGTATCAGACTTGGGAAATCTTCCAAGGAGGTCCATTCCAACTCTCTGAAAAGGGGAGGATGCAGGAGGTATGGCCTTAAGTAGTCCGGGTGGCTTTTGAGTTGATTGTTTCTTTCTTTGGCACTCCTTACAATGAGCGACATACTTCCGTATGTCCCGGAGAAGTCCTGGCCAGAAATATTTGTTTTTAACTCTCTCATATGTCTTCGAAAATCCAAGATGACCTGCTGTGGGAGCATCGTGTAAACTTTTCAGTAGTTCTAAGCGTAAGTGCTTGGGAATAACTAAAAGGTGTTGGTTTCCCAGGGGGTCGAAATTCTTTTTGTATAAGGTTCCTTTTAACATTTCATATCCTTTTGATTCGGCACCAAATATTTCTGTTTCATCTATCAATTTATTAATTTTAGGGTCTTTTCTTTGTTCAGCTTCGAAGCACGTTAGAGCAGTTATTGAGGGTATATCATCATCCTCATCATTGTATGCTTCTTCCGATTCAAGTTGGAGAGGATTTCGAGAAAGACAGTCGGCATCTTGGTGTTTGCGTCCACTTTTATAAACAACTGTTACATTGTATTCTTGGAGTTTTAAAGCCCATCTTGCTAGTCTTCCTGTCGGGTCCTTCAGGTTAGATAACCAGCAAAGAGCGTGGTGGTCAGTGACGATGACAAACTCACGACCAAAAAGGTACGGTCGAAATTTGTTGATGGCCCATATTGCGGCCAAGCATTCTCTTTCCGTTGTTGAGTAATTCTTCTCCGCCTTAGATAAAGTTCTTGAAGCATAACCAACTGGTCGCTCTTTCCCATCGTTGATCTGTACGAGGACAGCTCCAATTCCATAACCGCTGGCGTCAGTATGAAGCTCGGTTGGCAGTTGTTCTTCGAAATAGGCAAGAACAGGTTCAGACATCAATGCTTTTTTCAAGGAATCAAAAGCATCCTGTTGGTCAGAGTTCCACGTGAATTTATTATCTTTTTTGAGGACTTCGTGTAAAGGAGCAGCTTTCTCAGCAAAATTTTCGATAAATCTACGATAATAGGAACATAGGCCAATGAAGCTTCTCACATCTGTTATAGATTTTGGGGTAGGAAACTTGGCGATAGCTTCAATCTTTTCTGGATCGGGATAAATACCTTTACTATCGACGAGGTGTCCAAACACTCTTATTCTTTTGGTTCCGAAAAGGCACTTTTTTGGGTTGAGGCGTAGCTCGGCTTTGTCGAGACATTGTAGTATGATTTCAAGCCGGTGTAAATGTTCGTTGAACGATTTGGAATACACCACGATGTCGTCTAAATAACAGAGGGCCATCGTCCATTTCAGGCCTTTCAATATCTTGTCCATCATGCGCTCGAATGTTGCAGGGGCATTGCACAGGCCAAAGGGCATAACTAGGAATTCGTAGAGTCCGTCAGGGGTAATAAAGGCAGTTTTCTCTCTATCTGCTTCGTCGACTTCTATTTGCCAATATCCTGAACGAAGGTCCATTGATGAATAAAATTTGGCTCCTTTCAGGGAGTCAAGTGTATCATCGATTCGGGGTAGTGGGTAAACGTCTTTTTTAGTAACTTTGTTTAGTCGTCTGTAATCCACACAGAAACGCCAGTTACCATCCTTCTTCTTCACTAAAATAACCGGCGATGACCATGGACTTTCTGAGTGACGTATAATCCCGGCGTCTAGCATTTTGTCCACTTCCGTTTGGATTGCTTGGCGTTCTGTAGGGGAGACTCGATATGGTCTATGCTTAATAGGCTGATGGTTTCCAGTTTCAATTTTATGTTTGGTTACTGAAGTTTGCTTTACAGGTTCATTATTTTTATCAAATATTTTTTCATATCGTTTTAAAATTGATAAGATTTGAGACTGCTGCTCTTCTGATAAATCATCACTAATTAAATTTTGTAAAAATTTAAAGTCACTCTTATCAGCATGACTGGCATGATTCGCATTTTTCACCTCCTTATTAAATTCAGAACATTCTGAAATAGCCGTCAAGTTATTTTCTTCAACCCTTTGAATTTTTCCTAGGCACATTCCCTTAGGGACTATTTGAGCTGTGGTGCTAGAATTTACGATCCAAAGTTTTCCTTTATTATGGGAAAGCCTGAATAATGCACAGGGAAGTGTTAACCCTTTTCTTATCAATACCTTTTTCGAAGGTTCAAAAAGTACCTGATTTTGCCCATTAAGCTCTTCACTCATAACATTTATTAGTTTGGTAGATTCGGCTGGGATTACGACGCTTCTGCTAGCCACAACCTTCCCCATGGAAGCAGGTGAATTTAGTACATCTTTGGCCTCTTCCAATCTGATTTCGGCGCGTCCACAATCAATCACGGCATTTGATGCCTCTAGGAAATCCCATCCGAGGATAATACTTGGGTTACTATTAGGGAGGACGATAAACTCAAGCGGCTGTTCCAATCCATTGATGCTCAAGCTGATTGTGCATCGGCCGATCGATGTAACATTCTTGCCATCAGCAACTTTCAGAGTCATTCCGCTATCCTTGAACATGGTCTTTTTTAATTGTCGTCTTAATCCATCAGAGATAACTGAAAAAGAGGAACCTGAATCGACCAGAGCAGAAAATGCAATGTCATCAATGATGATTTCGACATAATTTTGTTGTAATTTAGCGGCTGTCGACGATGGAGGGTTTTTCACACCCGCGGCTTCCCCCTCGAAAGAAGACGCGACGCTTAGTTTTTTTCTAGATTGTAGCGGCGTGGGGATTGGCTTGTATGGCGGCCTGGGGAAATGGACTGGCGTCTTGGGGATCTTCCTCTGTTTGGATACGGCGATTGTCTGCGGTAGATTTGGCTTCTTATGGCTTGGTGGTTACCAATTTGAGGTTCTTGGGTGCTTGGTGCGTGTCCTTCGGGTCTCTGCATCCATTGTCGTCTTTCTCTACAATATCGCTTAACATGGCCTGGGCGGCCGCAATTAAAACATATTGGGATGTTGTCATGCGTCCTCCATTCATCCGTTCTTCGTTGTGGTGGCGTCTGGTTATATATGGGTGTTTGGGTAGGGTACTGACGTCGTGGAACCTGGCTGAATGTACGTGTTTGGTTGGGGTACGACTGTCGTGGCGGAGGCCTTTGAATAGGCTTCGAAATTGAAGCTACGTTTTTTTCAATCTCTTCTCGGATAATTTCTTTCAGAGAAGATGGTTCAGGGGTAGTTGACTCGGGATTTAGTGCGCGATGAACTTCTTCACGCACGATGCGTCGGATTAAGTCTTCCATTGATTCAGAGTCTGCTGAATCGATGGCGGCAACATTCGGTAGTCTGTCGAATACTACACGTTTATTTACACGTTTTTTATTTGAAGCCTCGATTTTTCGGCACCATTTGATGAACTCATCGATACTTGCAATGTCTAAAATGATGATTGACTGATATATCTCCTCCGATATTCCTTTCGTCAAGTGTGCAACTATTTCATTTTCCATCATAGCCGGATTCACTTCTCTGCACAGATGGAGAACATCTTGAATGTAAGAATCACTGGTCTCCTCCTTCCCCTGAGCTCGAGTTTTGAGGTTCTCTGCGAGTTGATCTTTTTGGGTGACATGATGTCCGAAATTCTGAGAAAACATTTTCACAAAAATATCCCATGAATTAATTTTCTCTTCAACATTTTCGTACCATCTGTGCGCTGTTCCTTGGAGGAAAAAATAAACATTTGCGAGGCACATTGAATCATCCCAGCAGTTGTAGCGAGCGACGCGATGGAATTCTTTCAGCCATTTTTCTGGATTCTGGTTGCGTTCTCCAGTAAAAATAGAAGGGTTTCTAAAAGGTTGAAAATGGTACTCACCCATTTTTTTCTGTGTCTCTTGCTTGATCATAGCGATGTTTTCTTGAGGTTCTAGTCCTTGTAGTCTTCGGCTTCTTCTAACGGCTTGGGCGGCGAGGGAATATTCCAGCTTCTCCACCAGTTGTCACGGTAGTGATAACGAGTATAACAAAAGTTTAAGTAAAAATAATTTATTTATAAAATGCAAACTATTGCTAAGAATTTATTTACCAGTAATAATATACAAGAATGGTAAGGGGTGATGACCTTGCAAATATTAATGATGATATACCACAGAATATTTAAAATAATTATTCAGTGATAATATTATTATATACACCTATCCCCCGATTTACACGGTAGATACGTTCCTGAGAAAAACGTGTAAATCGGGGGATAGGTGTACACAGAAATAAAAATAAAATGCATTGACAGGTTAAAATATGTAGTCAGCACATAAGCTCGGGATTCCTCGTGAGATGTGTACACAGCGCATGTGTTCAATCACAGTAGCATTTAGTATAGTGCGATAAAAAAAAAACTCATTTGGAAAACCGTGTAAAATCGAAAACGTGTAAAACAAGTACCGTGTAAATCGGGGGATAGGTGTATTATAAATAAAGAAAGAATATCCTGACCAGGAGCCCATATGCTTAATAGAAGGCAGAGCGCCATCTGGTGGAACAGAAATCAACTAAAAATTGATTTAGCCTGTTTTCTGATATTTAGCTAACCCATTTCCATGATAAATCAAGAAAAGCCATCCACGAACGCGTTTCGCGTTGTCTGCAGGTCAGGGGGGGGGGGATGATGATGAATGCCACCCAGATGAGAGGACAGCGGCAGGACCAGTAGCTAGCGTCAGAGAGATATAGAACTAAGTTTAAAACCTAATATATGTAAATAGGTATCGTTAATCAATAGAACTTCATCGACATTGAGCATATGCAATTAGGTAAATATGTAAACATCGATTCCATTTCAAACCTCTACTAAGTAGTATACCCAATTTGTTACAAACAACGGAAATTTCAAAAGTTTTTTTTAAATAGAATGAAGGCAGTGGAGGATTCAAGTTGTTTGTGTGGTATTGAGGAACAAACCTCAAGACATCTACTGATCGATTGCCCAGCATTTCAAGATTATAGAATGAAGAATGAACTAGTTGTTTGTGAACTTAACGATTTGATTTCCGATTTTAAAAAATCATATTTAAAGTTTAATTCATTTTGTAAATACATTGTAAACTTTCAACAAATTCTGGATCTCTAGTCTTTTCATGTGTTGACTAATGTAAATAACTTATGTAAATAAACTTTTCTCCTTGTTTGGCGCAAGTATCCTTTGCGGGATATAGCGCTTTGGAAATAAAATAATTGATAAATGATAATGTAGTATAGAATAGTTCTGTTGCCCTTGTAAATATTGTGCAGACTAAATTCTCTCTTTTGTTTTTCTTATAGTTCTTATAATTAAGAGATACTGTTCGGCTATATGTTGTAAATGTTTTTATTCTCTCTACGTGTCAACAAAAACTTTTGTCCTCGTCAGCTAAGAATAAAAATTGAATCATTTAACGTTAAAAAATGAATCTGAGGCTGTAACACCTCCTGATAAAGACAAAATATTTTTGTCGAAACGTCGAGAGAAAAAAAAACATATGCTAGCCTAAGTATCTTTAATTCTTTTTTTTTTTTTGCTTATCCCTAGTACACGTGGTACAGACCATGATAAATATAGTGGGTAGAAGTTAGCGACTCCTTTTACTGTAAGGGCACCACATATCTACACATGTGAAAAGCATTTCGACTTTGCATTTACCAATATGCCAGAGCCCCGTTTGGTTACTTGCACTCGCTGGTGGGGTTGGACTTTTGAAAGAATCGGGGGCTAATTTAATCAGAAAAAAGTGCCCAATGCGGGAATCGAACCCGGGTCTTAGAGGTCAAAAACCCACGGTTTAGATCATCCTTCCACCGACCCTCTTTAATTCTAAGAACTATGAATGCCGGCCAGACAACCTCTATCTTCATGGTTTATTAAGATGTGGCGCTGAGTTTGTTGTTTACACATTTTAAAATGTTATAACACCTTGATAAAGGTTGGCGCTCAGCCAACTGAAATATTGGTAAAATAAATTATATTTTGATCCAATATATGCCTTTTTATTTGAAGATTACTCTGATTTATTATTATTATCTTTACAGAATACTCAATATGTTATTCTACAGCAAGCATATTTCTCTCGTTGTATTTGCATATCTCTGATCTTATATGTAAATCAGGTAAGATTGATATCAGCTTGTAGCAGCTGGAAAAAGCATCGTCATTATAAAGATTATCTTTCCTATAATTTTCTATATTGCTATCTTAAGTCAAAAACTATTAAACTTAAAAATAGGCAAAACTTGATTTTAACATCGTCATTCTGAAGTTTATCTTTCCTATAATTTTCTATATTGCTATCTTAAGTCAAAAACTATTAAACTTAAGAATAGGTAAAACTTGATTTTAACATCGTCATTCTGAAGTTTATCTTTCCTATAATTTTCTATATTGTTATCTTAATTCAAAAACTATTAAACTTAAGAATAGGTAAAACTTGATTTTAATATCGTCATTCTGAAGTTTATCTTTCCTATAATTTTCTATATTGCTATCTTAAGTCAAAAACTATTGAACTTAAGAATAGGTAAAACTTGATTTTAGCCTCGTCCTTCTGAAGTTTATATTTCCTATAATTTTCTATATTGTTATCTTAAGTCAAAAACTATTGAACTTAAGAATAGGTAAAACTTGATTTTAGCCTCGTCCTTCTGAAGTTTATCTTTCCTATAATTTTCTATATTGTTATCTTAAGTCAAAAACTATTGAACTTAAGAATAGGTAAAACTTGATTTTAGCCTCGTCCTTCTGAAGTTTATCTTTCCTATAATTTTCTATATTGTTATCTTAAGTCAAAAACTATTGAACTTAAGAATAGGTAAAACTTGATTTTAGCCTCGTCCTTCTGAAGTTTATCTTTCCTATAATTTTCTATATTGTTATCTTAAGTCAAAAACTATTAAACTTAAGAATAGGTAAAACTTGAGTTACTCCTCAGGAAATTCTCGTCTGTCGCAGTTTATTGACATCTATAAGGATTCTTGTTAATAAACTCAGCAAGTCGAGATGAAAGATACAGAGATGTAATCTCGTGTACCCGTTTTTTATTATCCCCTACAAAATGTGGTAAAGAATAAAATATCTTAAATATGTGATAATCTGTATATAGGAATATGTAACCCCACCACAATCTATGCAAAATGTATCGTCAAAAGGTTTAATAAAAGTTAGGCTTCGCGAGAAGGGAAAGAACAATTAAGAGGATTTCATCATCCAGGAAGTAAAGGTTACTGCCCTGGACCCATAAAACTTAAGCTCAAAGGCCTTCTTATTCCTGGAGGATTGCAATCCTGGCGACAATGGAGGTACTAAGCCAATCACATTTAAGCATGACAAATCAAAAACCAATCACCTTTAAGCATGACCAATTGATAGCGAATCATCAGAGAGCACGTAGAAGGATCTCCATCAATGAGAAGTCGAGAGAGTTAATGACGATGATCTCGGACAAGAGGTAAAAAGAAGGTAGGTGACCGTGCTACGGGCTAGGTGTGCTCAACATAGGCTCCAACCAAGGTAGTGTCCGCTCCATCATGTGAAAGGCAAATACCTCCAGTCAGTCTCATCATTCTCCCTTTCGCAAGGTCTTATTTCTACCCCATCCAGTTGTGCTCGTTCTTCCCCTGTGGAAAACCACCATTCGACCAAGACTGCGCCATCAATCCAATCATATCCACCCAACCACACAACTCGCCAGGATTCGACAGAGTCCACAGCAATCCCACAGTAAGTCAACACCCCAAGTCGACACCACAACCCCAATTCGACAGAGAGTCGACACGATCCCACAGTGAGTCGACACGATTCCACATAGAGTCGACAGGATAGACACAATTTGACATATATATTAAAAATCTACTTTATATGAATTAATAATATTATTATTAGATATTTTAAAATACAGTATGAGATTACATATATATTCACTCATGGACAAAACTTAAGAAAGTTGCACCTTCTAGCATGTGTTTCATTCCAGCATCTAAAAGGTTAATGTGAACGTGGTCAGAATATACATTTTTTTATTTTAATATCAACACCTGACCTTTTTATTTTTTCTATTGTTTTCATATATATAAATGAATATTTGAAGGTAATATACTATATATATAAAATGTATATAAATGTTACAAAGTTATATAAAGAGCGTTACAAAAGCACAATACAATAGCAGACGACACAAAAGAATCCTCCAAAAAAGAGCCATCACAACAAGAACAAAGATCCTATCAACAAAGCCATACAAATCTCAAACCTTTTCCCAGAAATAATCAAAGTTTTTTTAACAAAATTAATTTCTTTATTATTTATCTATTTAGTTTTTACCTTTCGTAGACTTTGATGTTTGAACCTATTTTTGACAATTTATTTGTTACGAAACTTTTAATAATAGAAGATAACTTTTCCTCTCTCTTTTTTTTGTCAAATATTTTATTTATTTAACAGTTGGGAGAGACACGCCATATCCACAATTAGGATAATTGCGTGTATATTATTATATACAATTAACACAATTGAACATTAGGAATCATGAAAATTAAACGTTCGATGTCAAATTTTGCATATAGCAATTAGAAATAGTAGCTTGAAATATGTACAGTCAACACTTTCGCCTTGAAATATACATCCTGCAGAATCTATTAAACTTAATGTATTGGTCTTTATTGCGCAAGCAACTTGTTTTGTATTAGTCAGGTAAAGTTGGTTTTCTTCCCTTAGATCAGAAGTTAATGGACAGTTTATCAGAAGGTGTATGTTCACTATGGGACAATATGGCGTCATCAATATATAAAAAAATAAAACATTTAAGCATGAAAGCTTCTTTTACACATAAAATAATTTTTTACTGTTCTTACTGCGATGAAAAAAATATATTGGGAGGGCTTGGCTCATCAGTGGTGAACCCTAGCAGCGGTTTCGCTAATTTAATCTACCAAACCGCTTCTTAGAGCTCTAATACTGTATTAGACGATTCTGCTTATATATGCTACAATAAAGGATGGAATCTTAGAAATGGTATTCAACTAAACTATGGACATAAGCTTTTAGGACAGTAGAATTACATATAATATTTGCATCGAGCAATGCTCCTACGCAAACAATAAAGACAACGCCAGTAATAATAGATTAATTAAAGGGCAATAAAGCGCCATCTATTTTTTCATCGCAGTAAGGACAGTAGAGAAGTTTGATTGTTGTTGTTGTCGTGTCCAACGAAGAGTCTCAGATATCTCCATGCATCTCCATCACAGCAGCAGCAATATCCACTATCTTGGGTGTGTAAAGCTGCTGCTCTGGGTCTAAGTCAATTTTCTGCAAGGCTGCGGCCATTGCTGGGCATGAGAATATGTGGGTAGATGTTAGCTCCACACCAGGACAGTTGTTACATGTCCTGTAGGTTCTTGTGCCATCTGGATGTATCATCATTCCTTTATAGTGTTTTGTTCTAAGTCTTGTTATAGTTTTTGTCAGTTTTCTCTCAGAGTTTATTTCACATATTTGATCTTTTCTTATTTTTTGTTTGATTATCAGAAGTTTGATTCAAGTGTAAAATAAACTTAAATGTTTTATTTTCTTATGCTGTTTACTCTTTATTCCAATGTGTGCTTTAATATTGGAATTTCATTATATTCTTTGTGAAAAACATTGGCTATTCGAGATGTTAATAGATTTTTATTTAAGAAAGAAAGACATCTCCTAATTGTGCAATTAAAAATTGCTCATGGCTTGCGCCATCTATCGTAATAAATATCAACGAATTGTTGATTGATAATTATTCCATATTTGTGTATTTTCTTTCACTACTACATATATATATTGTGGAGAAGAAATAATTTATTATTTAATTTAATATTATTCAATGAAAATATTCAACAGATTATAAAAATATATCAATTGAAAAAGCCCTGTACGATTTATAAATGAATAAAACAAAGCATCAAGGGCTGCGTATCTTTATTAAAATAAATATAATACGAGCTTTCGAGCACATACGCCCTTCTACAGGAATTAATGAAACAATAATCCAACTAGTTTGAAATAAGATTTATATATAATTTAACGTGCATATCCACGTTACACGTGCATTTCAACTTGCAAGGTATCCCATCAGACATGTGATATCTTATACTGTGAATGAATTTGTTTTATCTTATTTTATTTAGGTCTATTGAATTATATGCTTCAGGTAAATCAATTCTATAATTAAAATATATATTACTCTGTATTTGTAAAATCATCATAAAAATATTTCTTTGCTTGCTTGTTCAAGATTATCTAGCTGTAGATAGTTTGGTTGATAATTGTCGACTTGTCGTACTGACGTCATCAATAAATACGCTTACGTCTTAAGATATTCCAAGACTTGAATTCTACGCTACAATATAATTTTCCAAAAAAAGCTATTTCTTTCTATACTTATTGCGATTTTTTGTAAATATTGGGGTGACCTGTCTTATCAGTGATGAACCCTTTCAGCGGTTTCGCCAGTTTAATCTATATTATATTAATACACCCATACCTCGCTTTGCGTCGGGGTTACGTTCCAAAAAAAATTAATGACTCGAATCCAAAACAACGCAACTTCGAAAATCTAACGACGCACAGTGAAAATCAGTAAAAATTAAGCAGCGACGCAACTTCGAAAAAAACGCAAAACAAAACGACGCAAAGCGAGGTATTGGTATATACAATTAGCATCAAGTGATGATAAGTTTACAAGATTTTAATCCCAGAAGATGAGCGAACTTCCTAATCGAAATACCATATGTACCACTTGTACAAGAAAATAAGACCTAATCCAAATAAATTAATATTGTGGAAAATGAAAGGATTTAAAAGCACGATGTTTCCCATATATACAATACAAACTTCCACCGTCCTTACTGCGATGAAAAAAAATATATTGGGAGGGCTTGGCTCATCAGTGGTAAACCCTCCCAGCGGTTTCGCCAATTTAATCCACCAGACCGCTTCTCAGAGCTCTAATACTGTATTGGAAGTTTCTGCTTATATACGCAGCACTGAAGGGTGGAATCTCAGAAATGGTTTTCAAGAAAACTATGGACATAAGCTTATAAGACAGTAGAATTACATTCAAATAGCACAAAGCACAGTGGAAATTTGTATTATGTATAAGGGAAACATTTATGCTTTTAAATCCTTTCATTTTATATATATAGATGGCATGTTATTGTTTTGTGTTGAATTAATATTGTATTTATAATCCAAATTGTGCGTTATCATTATATTTTCCTATAAAAAAATCATATTTAAAGTTCAATTCATTTTGTAAATACATTCTAAACTTTCTACAAAATCTGGATCTCTAATATTTTCATGCGTTGAATAATGTAAATAACTTATGTAAATAAACTTTTCTCCTTGTTTGGCGCAAGTATCCCTTGCGGGATATAGCGCTTTGGAAATAAAATAATTGTAATTATATGTTTTAAATATAAATAATACTCTAAGAGAATAGATTTTATTATTTAAAATAAATTTTAAATATTATTTTTCTATATTTCAATAAATAAAAAAGCATAACATATATAGAGATTCCTATTTCAGCATAAAAAAAGAGAAGTTCACCATTATATTTACACAATTACCTAAGGAAGATATCCGGAAATTTGAAACTTTCATACGAACATTCAAAAGATAGCAGACGATGCTATTGAAAGCCAACACCCATCGTCTGTACTTTAAAATTCCCGTCTGCTCGGAATGTGTTTGTGAGAATCCAGTTTCATATCTCTATAATGGTGAAATTTGACCGTGTCTATATTATATTACATTATATTTATATACAGCCTAGCATTTAACATTTCTTAATGGTAAGACACAATTTGGATTATAGATTATAAGCACATGGTAATAAGACCAAATCCAAATTTAAAAAATAGTTTGTGAAGTTTCGGTAATAGCGTTGTAACCATTATCAGACGAAAGTATTGAATGAGAAAAAATATCACAGCATGTTTTAAATAGTTAATTAAATACTTGATAACAGTAACTATTTAAAACATTCTGTGATATTTTTTTCTCATTTAGTACTTTTGTCTGAAGATGGTAACAACATTGTTACCGAAACCTCACACACTATTTATTTATTTGGATTGGGTCTTATTACCTTGTGTTTATTTCTTAATGGAAAATTTCATCATTGTAAAAAACATTACTTCTTGTGTGGCGTAGGAGGCTATATGAATACATTTTTATATATTACTAGCGGACGTACCCGGCTTCGCCCGGGTTTTACCCGAGTAAAGGTTTGTCTAACGAATCTCTCGATAAAGTGAACATTTTTTCCCGGTCCCTTGAAAAATACTCGATAAGTTGAATAAAATCAATATTAATTGTTCCCCTCGGTAATTGGAAGTTAAAGGAATAGTATCTTGCCTTGGAATTGTATAATTATTCTTGTATGGATGTACCCGGCTTCGCCCGGGTTTTACCCAAGTAAAGGTTTGTCTAACGAATCTCTCGATAAAGTGAACATTTTCCCCCGGTTCCTTAAAAATACTCGATAAGTTGAATAAAATCAATATTAATTGGTTCCCTCGGTAATTGGAAGTTAAAGGAATAGTATCTTGCCTTGGAATTGTATCATTATTCTTGTCTCAAATAAATTGCTGTGTCATCCTGAATTTTGTCTTTCCTAATTTTCTACATCACAAAATCATCGTATCATCATGATAATATTTAGAGCAGATTGTTGAATTATAACAGATAAATTAGAATATTTATCTTGATTATTTTTAGGCGAAAAGTTATTTCAAAAAATTTATTTGCTAGAAACCTTCCCAGTACTATACTAAATAACTTCCCAAAGTTTCATGGCGTTCCAATGAGTGGTTTGGTCATGCATAAAGGACAGACAGACACACACACACACATACATTCATTTTTATATATATACTAGCGGATGTGTACCCGGCTTCGCCCGGGTTTTATCTGAGTGAAAGTTTGCCTAACGAATATTATTGAAAATAATTTTCCGGAACATAGACTATTATGATAATAATGATAATAATATTCATTACATTATATTTTTTATTATATATTTATATAATACGAATGGCCCGGGCAACGCCCGGGTTTTACCCGAGTGCGTATATATTTTAAAAACGTTTTAATTCAAATACTATTCGTTACAATTATAAATTGGCGCCATGGATGTCACTCTTGTGAAACGTCCCGTTCCAAACTGTGTGTTTTTAAAATGTTTTAATTAAAATACTATTCGTTACAATTATAAATTTGAACGATAGGCTCATTATTTCTTTTTACCGTTATTATACCGTTATATTATATATATTATATTTAATATATATATATTACACGTTATTTGTTTTCTTGGCCGACTGTTTTACATATGGTGTTATCTTAAAATTGCTTGTTTTGAATATTTTTAGATTGAGATTATTAGCTAGTATGTAAAAAAATTAACTCTGTTGAAATTTAATTTTGTATTTATATATAAATAAAATTAACTCTGTTGATTTTGTTTTGTATTTAATCGATAACAGCGAAGTTACGCATGTTAATGTTAGGGAAAAATATTTTGATGTTAAGCAAAACCTGCTCCATCTCGTTTTACATAAATGTTGAAAATTTAGTCGAAATTGATGCATTGTAACGAAAGTTTTTAGTGAACAACACTTATGAAATTTGCATTTTATTAATATAGATTTATAATATAATGCGGCTTATGATTGTAAAATGACATTTGAAAAGTTTTACCGCAAATATTTATTTTGAAAGAAAAATCGTAATTTATTTTAAGGAGAAATAACCACTATTTCTATCCTTAGGGATGAAGTATGAAAGGATGAATTGTGAAGAGTATTAAGTTCTGCACAGAAGCTGGGCGCATGAGAAAGAATGCAGGGCAAAGGATACTGGAGGATGACCTATCTGTAAATAGTTAACTGAATGTGAGACAAACTTTATTTTGTTGTAAATGTTCCCTCTTCCCTCTCCTCTTGTTGATGTGTAAATACGGCGAATCCTATATGGGGCGGAATGCCCTAAATAAAGGCTTTTGTTTGTTTGAATTGTGAAGAGTAATGATAAACGGAAAATAAAAGTATCCAGGGATGGGAATCGAACCCACAGTATTCACCATTACTCTTCACAATTCATCCTATCATACTTCATCCCTAAGGATAGAAATAGTCTTTATTTCTCCTTAAAATAAATTACGATTATCCGTTCAAAAGAAACATTTGCAGTAAAATTTGTCAAATGTCGTTTTACATTTTTGATACATAAGAAATTTAGACGAAAAGACGCAATAAAGAAGAAGAGTTTCTTTTATTATAAATATTTCAATGCAAGCTTTCAGGCAAAAAACCCTTCTACAGGCGTGTTATAATTAGAGAGATTTTAAGAATTAATATATGAGGAATTTTTTTTTTTATGCTTGGAGTTTGAAACTATACGGGAATATGCCAATGTAAACACCCGCTCACGCGACCACCTCAAAACCAAAGTAATATTGATTTCTAGCTATTTTTTGTTGAGGTTATTACTGCAAGGTCAAGAGAGTATGATATGCATCTGGAAGTTCTATTTTTCGGTTAATGCTGTTATGTCTGTGGGATTCTATTGACTCGAGAACTAATCGTTGGTGCTGGTTATGAATGTATTGCAGTAATAACCTCAACAAAAATAGCTAGAAATCAATATTACTTGGGTTTTGAGGTGGTCGCGTGAGCGGGTGTTTACATTGGCATATTCCCCTATAGTTTCAAACTCCAAGCATAAAAAAAAATTCCTTATATTTTAATTCTTAAAATCTCTCTAATTATAACACGCCTGTAGAAGGGTTTTTTGCCCGAAAGCTTGCATTTAAATATTTATAATAAAAAAAACTCTTCTTCTTTATTGCGTCTTTTCGTCTAAATATTTCCAAGAAGAATATTATAATAAACATAAGAAATTGGATCTGGCAGGGAAGAACAATTTTAACTCCTTGCCAAATGTTTATTTATTTCTCTTGACGAAGACAAAATATTCTTGTTTACCAATTACCAATTATTTTATTTCCAAAGCGCTATATCCCGCAAGGGATACTTGCGCCAAACAAGGAGAAAAGTTTCTTTACATAAGTTATTTACATTATTCAACGCATGAAAACATTAGAGATCCAGATTTTGTAGAATATTTATAATGTATTTACAAAATGAATTGAACTTTAAATATGATTTTTTTATCGGAAATTTTTGTTGAAACGTAGAGAAAATAAAACTTTAACTGGCCGAAGTGTTTATTTTTTAAAAAGAACTATGAATGCCGGCCAAGCAACCTCTATCTTTCATGATATTTTAAACGGTATGAATTTTTTAATTAAACAATTTTTCAATATAGAGGCGTCTTCGATTTGGAAAAAAAATCCTACGATAGGAGTTATTTAATAATATTGTATAACAAAGTATTTATTATATTTTATATACAGATTATTTTAATTATTTGATATTTATATTATTTATAATTTACTAATCTGGAAACTTCCCTCATTGCTTAACTTGTTGTTGTCGTGTCCAAAGAAGAGCCTCAGATGTCTCCATGCATCTCCATCACAGCAGCAGCAATGTCCACTATCTTGGGTGTGTAAAGCTGCTGCTCTGGGTCTAAGTCAATTTTCTGCAAGGCTGCGGCCATTGCTGGGCATGAGAATATGTGAGTAGGTGTTAGTTCCACACCAGGACAGTTGTTGCATGCCCTATAGGTTCTTGTGCCATCTGGATGTATTGTCATTCCTTTATAGTGTTTTGTTCTAAGTCTTGTTATAGTTTTTGTCAGTTTTCTCTCAGAGTTTATTTCACATATTTGATCTTTTCTTATTGCTTATCTTGTATCTTATAAATGTTGATTTATGTTTGTGTCTTAAATAAATTGCTGTGTCATCCTGAAGTTTTTCCTTTCCTGATTTTATACGTTACAATATCAACAAGAAATTCAAGCTTGAAAGCATTTTAAAATAAAAGGACTCATATATATATTATGAGAAAATAGTTTGTATTTTAAAATATCAATGTATTTTCTAGAAAATTAATCATTAAAAAACTCTACTTATTACAAATACCCTTTTTTTACTATTAAAATGTTATATAATTTGTTTGTTGACTTTCAGTTAAAGGGATCCATATAAATGTGTTGAAAATATTAGAATAGCTTAAAATATTTGAAAATAGAGCAATCCATAAGTAAATATTTAATTTAAAAAGGCATATATTGGATCAAAATATCATTTATTTTACCAATATTTCAGTTGGCTGAACGCCAACCTTTATCAAGGTATTATAACATTTTGATGTGTGTCTATTTTAATATGATATGTAACATATTAATATGTTATAATACCTTGATAAAGGTTGGCGTTCAGCCAACTGAAATATTGGTAAAATAAATAATATTTTGATTCAATATATGTCTTTTTAATTATATATAAAAATGGATGAAATACATTTTGTAATTTATTATATATATATGCACTACGCTGGCGAGGGTCAACAGCCCGAAACGCGTTCATGGTTGAGTTTCTTTTTATTTATCAAGAAACTAGCGGATGTACCCGGCTTCGCCCGTGTTTTACCCGAGTAAAGGTTTGTCTAACGAATCTCTCGATAAAGTTAACATTTTTTCCCGGTCCCTTGAAAAATACTCGATAAGTTGAATAAAATCAATATTAATCGGTACCCGAGTAAAGGTCTGTCTAACGAACATTTGTTAAAACAATTCTCTATAAACTTATAAAAAGAAATAGATATATTTTGATAATTTGAAACTGATAAAGTGATCATTTTTTCCCGGTCCCTGTGTGCCGTGTCATTCTGAATTTTGTCTTTCCTAATTT
Organism: Cordylochernes scorpioides; assembly: GCA_030710605.1. Lineage (NCBI taxonomy): Eukaryota > Metazoa > Arthropoda > Arachnida > Pseudoscorpiones > Chernetidae > Cordylochernes > Cordylochernes scorpioides. The sequence continues at coordinate 10,808,287 of CP092866.1, read as the reverse complement.
TCTACATTACAAAATCATCGTTTTATCTAGTGAACATTTTTTCCCGGTCCCTTGAAAAATACTTGATAAGGTTGAATAAATTCATGGTCGTTTATGGAAGATGGACGAAGTTCCCGGAGGTCATCTTAGGCAAGCTCCCGCGAGGCTTTTTTTCTTGTCTACTTGGCACAGCTGTGTCACCAACTCTGCCCTGATTGGTCGGTGGGTACTTGGACTGTCGGCCGGCGGCCGGACGGATTCATTCTCTCACGGGGTGGGGCAGACCTAAGCCTATCTCCGTCGCAAGGTGGCGCTGCTTGCGAGTTAAAGCTACAAATCTGCAAATAACTCTAAGGATATTAAAGATATTCAAGAAATTATTTTTCGTAAACCTTTCCGGGGATACACCTAATAATATCCCAAAATTTCACGGCGATTGGATGTATGGTTTTTGAATCCATAGAGGACACACACACAGACATTCATTTATATATATATATAGTTTGGGTTGGCTAAATATCATTGAACAAGCTAAATTAATTTTAGTTTATTTTTGTTTCACTAGATGGTGCTGTGCTATCTGAAATGCTCATGTGAACAGTGTGGATATGTAAATATTGTTTTTAATATAAACTTGATCAGGGAACACACTACTGTTTGGTGAGGCTCGCTTTTCAATATATATTATACCCGAACCTTATGTGTCTCTTTTAACCTTTTTTTTTCTAATAATCGCAGTCAACTTCATTTGCTTCTTATTTTTACTTCCTTACATTTTCAAAACATTATATAAAATACTGCATTCTAAAAAGCCTTTAATTTTCATTATATTTTATTATATTACTATTATTATCAATTTTTTTAAAGTATTATTATCAATAATTATTTTTGACCAATGAAAAAAATTTGTTTTCATGTGATCTACAATAATTTGTAAATTAAATTCACTGTGCAATAAATTGATAAAGAGGTAGCAATCTCTCGAAATATTTTAAGAAAAAATTGTTTTTTTTTTCTTTACAGATCCAGGTACGCTCTTTTATATAATCTTAATTAATGGATCGCCTTTTGACTCAAAATATATTATACAGTTAAACCTGTCTATAGCACCCCCTCTTGGGACTCACCAAAATAGGGTGCTAAAGAGAGGGGGTGCTATAGACAGGTCACTTTTAATATAAATCGCATCGTACTATGTATTTCAAATCGGGCGATATAGAGAGAAAGAGGGAGGCGCTATTTAGAGAGGGCGCTATAGAGAAGGAGGCGCTATTTAGAGAGGGCGCTATAGAGAGGGAGGCGCTATTTAGAGGGAGGCGCTATTTAGAGGGAGCTCTATAGAGAGGGAGGCGCTATTCAGAGGGAGCTCTATAGAGAGGGAGGCGCTATTTAGAGAGGGCGCTATAGAGAGGGAGGCGCTATTTAGAGAGGGCTCTATAGAGAAGGAGGCGCTATTTAGAGAGGGCTCTATAGAGAGGGAGGCGCTATTTAGAGGGAGCTCTATAGAGAGGGAGGCGCTATTCAGAGGGAGCTCTATAGAGAGGGAGGCGCTATTTAGAGAGGGCGCTATAGAGAGGGAGGCGCTATTTAGAGGGAGCTCTATAGAGAGGGAGGCGCTATTTAGAGGGGGCGCTAAAGACAAGTTTAACTGTATATATGATTCATTAGCGCGCAATCTATTATGAAAACTTTGAACTATTTTTGACGCGTATGATTCTTTTAAAAATAAATCAATTTTATATTGCCCTTACTGCAATGATAAAATAATGGGAGATCTTAGCCCAGGGGTGGCGAACCTTTTTATATTAGAAGGCCAATTTTCATTTTACCATTTTTGAGAAGGCCGCATATATATATATATATATATATAAAAATATTATATATATTATATAATATATGACATTGGTATTAGATATTTTCAATAAAATAATGAAAGTAATTGAAAACTGCGAAACAAAAATTATAGTTTTGAATTTAAGAAAAGGCCACATGCGGCCTTAAGGCCGCACGTTCGCCACCCCTGTCTTAGCCCATCAGTGGTGAACCCTCACATTATTTTATCATTGCAGTAAGGGCACTAGAAATAGATTTATTTCTAAAAGAATCTACCTTTCAGCAAAGGACCATATTAACAAACTAAAACTACAACTGATATGGAACCATAGAGATAGTTTCCATCATTCTTGGTACCAAATAGGTAACCCCAAAAAACAGACTCTCCAACTAAACAGAAGGAAGTCGATACAGTTGGCCAGATGGAAATCTGGTCACCTGCGCCCTCTAGTCTATAAAGAGGGAGCCAAAAGTTTCCCCATGTGCACTAGGTGCAAAACCGAAGAGGCCACTCCCCAACATATGCTGGATTGTATTGGAAATGACAAGGGATCCCTGTACAGAGAACCAAGAAGAGTTCTTGAACTTCTTTATGAGCACGACCTCCAAGATTTTGTCTAATTTAGACAAATAAAAGGATAAGTTAAAAAATAATCATAGGGGTCAAAATAGTTCAAAGTTTTCATATATTATTTATTTGTCAAACTTTTAAGTAAATCAATATATTCTAAACAACAAACATATCATTTTCTATCAATTATTTGCATTAAACACACACAGAAACACATCCATTGAAAGCGAAAAAAAAAAGAAATCAAATGTTATATTTTCTGTTGACCTCAAATATTATAGAAATGTGAGAAATTAAAATGGAAAAATAAAATGGCTATTCTGTGAAAATTACATTCCGTGTTGCCAGTCGTTAAATGGGCGGGATTTTCTCAGGCTGAACTTTTCGTTTAGAAAAATAAACTAAAATAGTTTTTAAAAGCAATTCGTTTTAATTTCCTAATATATACTTTTAACAAACATTACAACAAATAAATATGTTTCAAAAGATTTATATTAAAAAATATATACAGTATCTATATAAAATGAAAGGATTTAAGTGCGAATGTTTATTTTATATGAAATACAAACTTCTACTGCCCTTACTGCGATGAAAAATATATTGGGAGGGTTTGGCTCATCAGTGCTGAACCCTCCCAGCGGTTTCGCCAATTTAATCCACCAGACCGTTTCTTTAGAGCTCTAATGTTGTATTTGACGATTCTGCTTATATACGCAGCACTGAATGGTGGAATCTCAGAAATGGTTTTCAAGAAAATTATTGACATAAGCTTTTAGGACAGTAGAATTATATATAAATATTTGCATCGAGCAATACTCTTCCGCAAACAATAAGGACAAGTTAGGCATAAATTAATACATAGCAATAACGCGCTATCTATATATATAAAATGGAAGGATTTAAAAGAACGAATTTTATATAAAAGAAACATTGGTGCTTAAATCCTTACATTATATATATATATATGTAATAATATGTTGAAAGTTCTGGTTGACTCTTGTAGTACCTCGTCGACTCTCGCTATAAGCTGTAGTAACCGCGAGGGACAGTCAGGGCGTGGAGAGTTTTCCAGTACCTCTCTGCACCTTGTAGGACCTTTAACAGTTCTCACAAAGTACAGGCAGTCGTGGTCGAGGCAGAGTGGAAAAGCTTGGGAATGTCCACACACACAAAACGAAGCGACACAGTTGTAGAAGGAAAGTTCCTTGAATAGATAAAAAGCGAGCCAAGAGCAAGATGGAGCTAGATTAGAGTTCTTACTGGCTACATGGTGAATGAGGTGGAACTTGGAGACAACCGGCGACGCGCTGATGGTGACGACTAACTGCCTGTTGCTAAGTCGGGTCTTTTTATACTACGAGAATTGGGTCATGCACGTGTCACACGTGTCGCTGGTCACCGGACACTGGCGCCTACCTGTCGGCTTCTACTTTATTTTTAGAAGTTACTTTGTGATTTACTTCTCAAATCTTGCTTTTAACTCAGCTTTTAATCTATTATATAGTTTTATTTATTCATCCTCAGTACATTACATATGGTGATGCAAGGACACATGTCAATTATGCGTATAATTATTTATAGATTTGTTTCTATATACAACATCTTGTTATAAGTATTATACAATATAGGGTTGTTGGTCTAAATTATCATATATACAGGGTGTACCAGGTAAATTGGGAATTTCAACAATGGTATTTTAACTGAAATTTTTTGCAAGTAAAAATTAAAATATCCGAATGAAATTTGACACAGTAGTAGATAAAAGGATATAGTTTTTATTTATTCAATGTAGTTTCCATTATTAACTACAACAGTCTCGAGGCGAGTGCGGAATGAAGCACAGGCCTTGGCGACGATGACCTTGTCCATTTGGGTCATCACCGTGTGAACTGCTTTCTTGACAGACTGGATGGTGGTATGAGGAGCTTTGTTGACATCTCTCTCAACAACGCCCCATACATAGTAGTCGAGGGGATTGCAATCTGGAGAATTAGGGGGCCAAATATCAGGACCCCAGTGACTAGGGACGATAAGTGTCAGCCACGATTGTGTCTTTTTTGCCTTATGGGCTGGAGCTGAGTCCTGTTGAAAGACATACTTCCTTCCTGCGGCCACCATGTCCATCCAAGGCTTCACAACGGTCTCCAGAACATTGATGTAGGTGTCAGCGTTCATCCTAAGGCCCTTCTCAAAGAAATGGGGAGGCATGACATCACCTTCACTGCTGATAACGCCAAGGACCATTACGGAGGCAGGAAATTTCGTGTGCATCACGACAGGTATCTCTGAGGAGTCTTTACAGATCCAGCGATCATTCCTGGGATTCACCTTTTGGTCCACGTCAAAGTTCTTTTCGTCAGAGAAGAACCTTAGCATGCCAAAAGAGTCGTGTTTCAGGTTGTTGAGGAGGGCACCAGCCTTTCCTTTTCTGTTATTCTTCATATTCTCAGTCAGCAACTGACCTTTCCGAAGGGCATAAGACTTGAGACCAAGGTCCTCATGGATAGTTCTGACAATTGTCATAGAGCCAACGTCCATTTCCTTGGCTATGGCCCTCATGCTCTTCCCGGGGTTTCCATCAATCTTCTCCTTGACATTTTTGACAAATTATTCGCCTCTTACCCTGTCCGATCGACACGAGTGCTTTTTCCTTGTAGCTATCCCCTCTTTGTTACTGTCGGCCTCATCAAACTGCTTCTTGACACGATAAATAGTGGTTTTGGGCAACTTAAGAAAATCCACTATCTCTTTGGGGCTCCTTCCGGCGCGCAGAGCAACGATGATGGCAGCTCGAATTTCAAATTCTCGGTTACTCTTCATCACTACACTGCGCACACATGTACTGTTGCATTTTACATGGATATGGCTACGTAATGAAAAAAAAACTAGTTTTTAATCTCAAGTAGTTTTTGTTTTATGGACTGTCAAAGTTAGTCCCAATTCACCTGGTACACCCTGTATATATATATATATATATGGTAATTTAAACCAACAACCCCATATTGTATATAACTTATAACAAGATTTTAATGTTGTATAATAGAAACACATCTGTAAATGATTATACGTATTATTGACATGTGTCTTTACATCATGATATGTAATGTAATTTGTACAAACTGAGGATAAATAAATAAAACTCTGTAATAGATTAAGAGTTGAGCTAAGCAAGAGATAGAAATCATAACGTCAAAATCGAGATAGATTTAGAATTCCCACAACAAGGTCTAAAAATGGACCAGACCACCCACACTCTTCACATCTGGTGGAATGCAAAGCCCCCTCTCACATCTGGTGACATGCAAAGCCCCCTTTCTCAGAGACGGCCCCTGTCGCATAAGGCCCCCCGTCTTAACCTATAAATACAGTCCCTTTACAGTCACTTGACAGTTAGTACAGCATCTGTGTGAGCCCACGTCGGTCGTACCTCAGAGCAATCTCATCCATCATGTAGACTAGTAAAAAACCTATCTCCCCATCTTTCGCTCCTAGCTCAACTTTTATCTGTTCACGGAACTTTCTTAGTGCAACTGTGTCTTCGTCTTTTGTGTGGACATTCCCAAGCTTTCCACTCTGCCTCGACCAAGACTGCCTGTACTTTGTGAGAACTGTAAAAGGTCTTCCAAGGTGCAGAGAGGTACTGGAAAACTCCCCATCCTGACTGTTCCTCTCGGATCCCATCACATAGTTTAAGTCGACCGGATACTTCATCACAAAGTTAGTCGACAGGATTCTACAAGAGTCAACAGTAACTCAACTTATTACAGATAGTCGACTGGAGACCTCACCTTATTACAGATAGTCGACGGGTATTCTCTACAAGAGGCTTACCAGGATCTCATCTTATTACATATATATATATATATATATATATATATATATATATATATATATATATATAATAATAATAAATAGTTATTTAATTTTATAGTCCATTTTTGTATTAAGATTATCTTCACTATTATGATCATTTAAATTCAAATTATAAAATTTGTAAAATGTTATTAATTTGTAGATAGAGAGAGAAAAAAAATCCTTTACTTCTACTACATCCTCAAGTTAATTATATATTTATAATTAATAACAATAAAAATTAACAAAGTAACGTCTATTACATCGGCTTTTACACGTCATTCAAATTAACTTGAGGATGTAGTAGAAGTAAAGGATTTTTTTTTTTTTCTCTCTCTATCTACAAATTAATAACATTTTACAAATTTTATAATTTGAATTTAAATGATCATAATAGTGAAGATAATCTTAATACAAAAATGGACTATAAAATTAAATAACTATTTATTATTATAATTAATTTAGATTTAGCTTGCTAATCTAATCAAATCTAACTGATATAAGTTATCATTATTATCAGTTTGCTCCTTATTTTTATTTATTGATATTTCTACTTTTTGTTATCATCATTTTTAGAATGACTTTCGGTTTTGTTGTAAATATGCGTAGTTAGCATATCTATCTTTTTGAATCACTAATATAGGATTAACTTTATAAATTCTATATAATGTGAAAATAACTAATGTCTAATATTTCCTCAAGTAATTGAAAATAAAAGCTACTTGATGGTAAATAATTATATTTTTCTTATCACGACTGCACCTCAACTCTTTATCTTATCGATCCTTTGTCTTATTAACCCTTTATCTAACAACAAACAAATTATTCATAACATACATATACGTTCTATTCTAAATATACATATATTCAAAATGTATTTACATTAAATTAATTTATTTCTCATATGTGAATCATTATTTTTCACTATAGATTTTTGTGCGATTCTATATCTTTTTTTTTTCATTTTATTTTCAGCTAACTCTAAAAAAATATTGTTTCTTGCTGTCGAATTGCACGTTTATTTTTATATATATTTTTATAGCACATAGATAAAATATATAAAATAATTTAATATAGAGAATCTAAATTCCATCTATAAAAATAATATATACGTTTGGATTTATTTACTTTGGAGGTGTTTTTTTAAGCCAATTTAATATATGTACTATGCATATTTGAGTACATCCTTCCTTATATCTATAAAAATGAAATACAAAATCGATTTTTGTTATGGCGTTGCTCAAAATCTACAGAATAAATCATTATGAACTTTCGCATGTAGGTGGCTGAATATTTCGTTTAATATATAGGCTATTCGAAAAAACTAAAAGATATATATATATTTATATATTAAAAATAAAGAAGGCATTCTATTGTTTTTTCATATTTATATATGTGAAAAATAATAATAAATAAAAAAGGTCAGGTGTTGATATTAAAACAAAAAGAAGGCATATCCTGACCAGCGTTCACATGAGCATTTTTAGATGGCGGAGCGCCATCTTGTGGGAAAAAATTAACTAAACGTTGATTTAATAGCCCGAAAAGCGTTTGTGATTGGCTTTTATAGATTTATCAAGAAATTGGGTTGTCCAAATATCATGGAACAAATTAAATAAACGTTTGGTTTATTTTTGTTCCACTAGATGGCGCTCTATCATCTGAAATGCTCATGTAAACGCGATCAGTATATGCCTTTTTTGTTTTTAATATAATTTATATATGTTCTATTAAAATATTATTTTATTTAAAATTATATGTCATAGATTCAAATATTCTGTTAAATCGACCGCCAGAGGTCACGCTTCCTCTATAAAAACTCATTGTTGTTGTTTCCCGATGGCCAGCTTAAATCTTTTGTACATTATGTAAATAAGTTTTTCATTTTTTTAGATTCCTACGCATTAAGCCAGGCAGTACTGTTATCAAATTATGTTTTATTTCATATTTCATAAGCTAATTAAATCAATTACTGATCAAAACAATTTATTCTTTCAAAATTAATAACCTGCATAACATAATCAAAAATCAACAGAAAATCTCATTTTTATTAATATAACATATATATATATGTCGTGGTCCAATGAAAAGGCGCAACCGTTATACCAAGCGAACAGCGCACCCGCGATGTCTTCTCATCATCGCTGTTATTGCGTCTATCACCGACTTATTCTCTTGAGCTAACTCGGCCTCCTTCTGGCCTTCTTGTCTCTTTGCCTTGCCCATGCTCTTGAGGTTCTTTATCCTGTCGACTCTTTGCTGTCGTGGTCAAATGAAAAGGCGCAACCGTTATGCCAAGCGAACTGCGCACCCGCGATGTCTGCCACCTTTATTTTTTGTACAGCTTTTATAGATGGATGAATTTACATATTTACATTTTAACACAAGCGTAACATATTTACATACTTATTTTGACGAAAATAAATTATATCTCTTGGCATTAACTATACAAATTATGACATATATATATAAAATTTTGCCAGGAAGAGATTGATCTATAAAATAGAGGTCGCCTCTCACGTCAAAATAGATGCTAAACACAAGCGTCAGAAATTACACTCATGGGCAAAACTTAAGGAGGTTATACCTTATAGAATGTATATCGGGGTTCAGATAAATATCTCTGAAAGATATTACAATGACCTTTATTGAAGACACATGAGATAACAAAGTGTGAATAAAATTGCATCTATCTCCTTCCAAAAAAAAAAAAGACGACTAGCGATATCAAATAGTTTCCACTCCCTTAAGTTTTATAAAAAGGCATCTTCTTATCGTGCAACTGAAAGTTGCTGATGTCTTACGCCACCTATCGGAATAAATATAAACTATTCTCGTTGATTTTTAATTATTCCAGAATTGGCCAAATACCCATTCTTGATTAATCAATAAAGGCTAACCACGGACGCGTTTCGGGCTGTTGGCCCTCATCAGCGTGGTGCAAGCTGTACCTCAACGACCAAAAACTGGTTATTCAGGCGCCCTTAAGATTTGTCCATGAGTGTATATATGTAAATAACCCTTGGAAAGTATAGTACATTTTAGTAAATGATAAAAAGATTGCCACAGGTCTTTATTTAGTTTTTGATTGATCTACAAAGAAGTTTTAGCGGAATTCTGAACTACTCTGGCTTTCTAGGAATCTATATTTACTACAAAAAAATGTATAAATTGTCCACAATGCAGATAAAATAACAAATTTGCATAATATAATATAAAAATATAACTATTGAAAGCAACGCCACGAAATTTTTCATTATAAAAGAGAGTATTTCATTGATTCCCCCAGATTCCTCAATGTTTATCTTCATCATTCTTATCATCATGCTTATCATCAAGCAATCTTCTCAACTCTCTCTTTCACCAGTAATACAAACTACTGTCAAAACAATTAACTTCTCTATCAAAACAACCCAATCAAAATAATGATCTTCAGAATTAATTTTCCTGTGTTAGAGATTAAAATGAACAATTCTTAATATTTATATTAAAGTTTAATTAATTAAGAATAACACACCTGTGTGAAACACACATTAACAAAGAAATATTATTGTTAGGCAATTCTATTATTAGTTTATTTAGGTTTAATGAAGTGTAGAAATTATTCTCTCCGACATCCGTGCCATGAAACGAACCCATCGCTTATAGTGTTGGTAGGTCACATGTTTGGAGGCTATGGGACCGTTATTAAGACATATGGTGTTTTGATGATTAGTATTCGTGTATTTATCGCTATATACGGTGTCTATCTTATCCATAGTTCATGGCACCTGAATAATGTTATTTTTATGTAGTTTCTCTAAAGATGATGGTCTATTTGTTTTTATACGGCTTCACTCCAAGTGATGGTCTATTTGTTTCTATATGGCTTCACTCAAAGTGATGGTCTATTTGTTTCTATATGGCTTCACTCAAAGTGATGGTCTATTTGTTTTTATACGGCTTCACTCCAAGTGATGGTCTATTTGTTTCTATATGGCTTCACTCCAAGTGATGGTCTATTTGTTTCTAGAAGGCTTCACTCCAAGTGATGGTCTATTTGTTTCTATATGGCTTCACTCCAAGTGTTTTTATATTTGTTTCTATATGGCTTCACTCCAAGTGATGGTCTATTTGTTTCTATACGGTTTCACTCCAAGTGGTGGTCTATTTGTTTCTATACGGTTTCACTCCAGGTGTTTTTATATTTGTTTCTATATGGCTTCACTCCAAGAGTGATGGTCTATTTGTTTCTATACGGTTTCACTCCAGGTGTTTTTATATTTGTTTCTATATGGCTTCACTCCAAGTGATGGTCTATTTGTTTCTATATGGCTTCACTCCAAGTGATGGTCTATTTGTTTATATATGGCTTCACTCCAAGTGATGGTCTATTTGTTTCTATATGGCTTCACTCCAAGTGATGGTCTATTTGTTTCTATATGGCTTCACTCCAAGTGATGGTCTATTTGTTTCTATATGGCTTCACTCCAAGTGATGGTCTATTTGTTTCTATATGGCTTCACTCCAAGTGATGGTCTATTTGTTTCTATACGGTTTCACTCCAAGTGTTTTTATATTTGTTTCTATACGGTTTCACTCCAAGTGATGGTCTATTTGTTTCTATATGGCTTCACTCCAAGTGATGGTCTATTTGTTTCTATACGGTTTCACTCCAAGTGTTTTTATATTTGTTTCTATACGGCTTCACTCCAAGTGATGGTCTATTTGTTTCTATACGGTTTCACTCCAAGTGTTTTTATATTTGTTTCTATACGGTTTCACTCCAAGTGATAGTCTATTTGTTTCTATACGGTTTCACTACAAGTGTTTTTATATTTGTTTCTATACGGCTTCACTCCAAGTGATGGTCTATTTGTTTCTATACGGTTTCACTCCAAGTGATGGTCTATTTGTTTCTATATGGCTTCACTCCAAGTGATGGTCTATTTGTTTCTATATGGCTTCACTCCAAGTGTTTTTATATTTGTTTCTATACGGTTTCACTCCAAGTGATGGTCTATTTGTTTCTATACGGTTTCACTCCAAGTGTTTTTATATTTGTTTCTATACGGCTTCACTCCAAGTGATGGTCTATTTGTTTCTATATGTCTTCACTCCAGGTCTTCACAAATACATTTAATTTACCAATATAGGTCTCATAGATTTTATAATATAGTTTATTAAAACTTGAAATTTATTTATCCTAAAAGTCCATGTGTTTGCAAACTGTACCGTCGGAAAGGGAACATATCTTCTATAGCGTAACCAATAATATTAAGTAGACAATAATTATATTTCCATCGTTTGTTTTGTACATAAATTTGGGTATTCTTATGAATAATTCACATTTAAATAGTGCCAACAACAAAAGTTTTTCAATTATTTTGTATAAAGATTATTAAGAGATTGTACATAGAGTATCAGCCCGTTGAAGAACAGTATATTTTCTCGAAAGCTTGCAAATACAAAATTAAAAGAAACTTTTTACCTGATTTTTATTTTTCCTCTTTTAAACATTTTAATAGTAATTTATATAAATATAATTAACAAAAACTGTTTTTTCCCCCGAGAAAGTTTGGCGAGTCACCACATGAAATATTAGAAGAATAAATTATTTAAATAAATATGTATAACTATATATAATAAATAAATAAATATTTTAATCCAATATATAAGCATTTTTCTCTAAATATATAATTATGTGGTAAATTATATTTATAGAAATGTGGAACACATCACGAAACCAAAACAGTTTTGAGCAACGATTTAAAGTGAATTTTTCAAAATGTTAGAAAATCAAATATAAAAACATTTCTAACTTCTTTGAAAATTATTTCATTTGATACAATCATTATATGTCTCAACTCCGCCTTTGCCGGTCCTAAACTCGGATGAAAAAGGAGGAGGGGGAGCAGTAACTAGCTCACTAAAAAACCTGGGCTCAGATGGCCCGGCTTATAGTACCCTGTAAGGGCTCCTAATCCAGGGATACAGGATGAGTAGCGTTTGTACTCTATGTTAGGAGCGGCTGGACTTGGCGTCTGTTCCTCATGTCAGAGGCGGCCATTTCTATTGGAGATAAGTCGGCCTGCCACTAAGTAGTGCTCCCAGTCTTAATGACAAAGGCAGACGCATTCTACTTCATCCAGTCAAGATTGTCAAGCTTTACAAGCTTGATATCCTAATATGATTGAGTGGAGATACGAAAGAAGAGGAAGATTATATGTCTCTAAAATTCTAAGCAAACAACTCTTTAATAATGGAAGAATACTAAAAATAAAAATGATATAAAATACCAATTTATTAAATATTAATACAACACAAATTAGAAATAGTTCCTTGAAAAGGACGACAGAAGATTGTCGAAATGTTGAAAGTAAAAAGCGATAAAGAAAGATATATGTAAATAAATTATGAAAAAGGCATCTCCTTATCGTGCAACTGAAAGTTGCTGATGGCTTGCGCCACCTATCGGAATAAATATTAACTATTCTCGTTGATTTCTAATTATTCCAGAATTGGCCAATTAGAATTGACTGTAAATCTGGAATAATTAGAAATCAACGCAGAATAGTTTATATTTATTCCGATAGATGGCGCAAGCCATCAGAAACTTTCAGTTGCACGATAAGGTGGTGTCTTTTCAATAATTTATGAACCTTATCCCAGTACAATATCACTTTTTTTTTTTTTTTCATATGTAAATAAGTTACGATTCACAATTATAAAACCAACCTGAAAAATAGCGTTTTCCACAAAAATTAGAAATAGTTTTGAAAGAGCATTGATTTTTGCAAAATAAACATTTCTATGTGATATTGCTACGTGAAAAATTAGGCAAGACAAAATTCAGGTAAATCAGTAGTCTATTTAAGGCAAGAACAAACAATCAATGATAAACAAAAGATAAGCAATGAGGGATGTTTACAGAGTAGCAAAATACGTATAAACATTTTTAAAAATGATAAATACTTTGCTACAATATATAATACTTTTTATATTTAATATATATTTTTCTCCCATTTTAAATATTTATAAACAAATATTTATATATAAAATAATATATAAATAATAAATATATGTAATTTTAACTCTCCTCCTCC
>CP092866.1:10705516-10794867 GCA_030710605.1 Cordylochernes scorpioides | reverse complement strand
ATTGGAAAAGACAGAAATAAATATTTTTAAATTTTTACTCACAGAATTTTATTTGACTGGGGTATCTTTCTACAAAATCTCTAACTCAATTTGGCAACACATTCAAGAATCCCTCTTCATATTTTCTCTCCTACTGGTCGGCCTCCCTCTACTGTAATATTTTCAGTAATATCTAAAACTAATTTGGGGCCGTTGAGGGATAACAAATTTATATGCATATAAGGGAAAGGTGCTTCTAGGTACAGATTAATATATGAAAAATATAGAAAAATAAAAGATAAGTGGGTCAGGTGTTGATATTAAAAATAAAGAAGGCATTTCCTGACCACGAGCACATGTGCTTTTTAGATGGCAGAATGACATCTAGTGGAGCAAAAAATAAACTAAACGTTTATTTAGCTTGCTCCGTGATATTTGGCCAACCCAATTTCTTGATAAATCAAGAAGAGCGATCCACGAATGCGTTTCGCGCTGTTGGCGCTAATCAGTGTGGAGTAGGCTGTATCCATTGAATACTGGCCAGGCAGCCTCTATCTTTAATATAAACAAAATACACACAATTGGTTAATAAATGTTCATTTTCTCTAATATATTCTTACAATGACAACAATTATCTCCATATACAAGTAGAATATTAGAAATAGAATTATTAGTTTAAAATATAATTACATACACAACAGTAAATATTACTTTTCTACTGACTACAGTTTGTAGATATACGAGTCTTTAGGGATAATGGAATTCAAAGTGGTTTACAAATTAGAAATCCCTGGTAAAGGTATTTAACTAATGGGTGTTTATTCTTTTAGTTTACAGATTTCCAGAATAAGGTTCCAGTTGTCGCTTTCAAATGTAAAAGACAAATTATGTATGTCTCCATATTATAAATGATTGAAATATATATTAATATGTAGAGAAGCAAAGGGCGCCTCACCCGTCAAAATAAACGTCAAAACTTGACGCTATCTATTAACCGTGGCTGCAACTACCGGCCTCGGGTCAATGACAAAGCCACAACACCAGCTTTGACAAACTGAGAAGTGTCCACCTAGAGACCATGGTTTCGGGCTAATGGCCCTCGTCAGTCTAGGGCGGACTTTATTCCATGAGATCCACACAGGATCTAATGGAATCTATATATTAATCTGTAACTAGAGGTACCTCTCCCTTTATACATCGTTCTAAAGCATCATTAAAAGAAAAGATGCTTCTTTTGGTACATGATTATCATCAATAAAAAAGGCATATCCTGACCAGGAGCACATGTTCTTTACAGAAGGCAGAGCGCCATCTGGTGGAACAGAAATCAAATAAACATGGATTTAGCCTGTTCCCTGATATTTGGCCAACCCAATTTATTGATAAATCAAGAAAAGCCATCCACAAACGCGTTTCGCGTTTTTTGGCGCTCGTTAGCGTGGAGTAGGCTGAACCACTGCGACCAAAAATATTTTTTTGGTCCTAGTGGCTTCCTGAAAAACCAAGAAATGGGTATTTAAGGCCAAACTTGCGTAAATGCGCGTAATAATATTTATTAATAATTGCGTAAATTTCTTTCGTTTTTTCATGATTATCACCATCCTACAACTTTATGTTGTATATATTGTTGTGTATCAACAAGTAGAACACCGATGGTATGCGGTAACAGTAAAAATTATTTTATTTTTTGTTTATTTTTAATTAATTATTCTTATCAGAGAAACGGCACCACAGAGATGACGGGGATAAATTGTATTTGACCATTGACCAGCGTTTCGCGGCAATGTGTTAAATACAACGTGCCAGAATAAATCAATCTTCGCTCCAAGGGCCTTCCTTACAAGCACGAGGCGAGAACCTCAAGCTGCCCCATTCTGAAGTCTAGGGCCCTCAAGTTCTAGGCTTCAAGGATCTTCTGCCTCCAATTCCACCTACCACTTCTAATGGATTCCTGGCCTATTCAAGGCTCCTGCCTCACTGCACCCTGGCGCTGTTCCCCTGCTTGCCCAACGTTTCCACCACCCCAGCGAGACAACTCCTGCCGCCAGATCCTAGGGTCTCTTGCCACCTGACATCGCGTTTGGGCTCAAAAATCATAACTTTTGGTTAGTAGCCCGTGAAACTATATTCACTAAATTAATCTTCAACCTGTTTGGATTTCGACCCGGAGATTGAGAAATGTACAGTTACAGCTCCAACCCCTCCTACAACGGTGAGACCCCGAACATCATAACCTTCCTGGACTGGACCACAAGCCCAGCACTGTACCAAATAAACCAGCTGAGTAGTACATCCTCGCCTTTGTCTCATCAATATGAACCTATTTGTGGCATTTTTTTTTACGCATCTTCTATATTGTCGTGAAAATTGTTTATTTAGGAGTAAATTTAAAACAACTTTCTATTAGTAAATATATAAATACTTTTATTAGTTTTAATATTATGTAAGAAAGTATGAAAATTCTGTGACTGATTTTCTTTCTATTATATTCTATGATAGTTTGTTGTGAGGAAAACATCATTCATAATTTGATGCACTAGCGCGCCATCTGTTATCAAAATTCGAAACTATCTTTACTAAGTTTATCAAGTGAATAATAAAACTTTATAAAATAGATCCGTATGCCTCTAATCTGAAATCGCGACAATATTAAACCAAGTATAAGTGAATAATTCAATTTTTTGTGCTTATCCCTAGTACACGTGGTACAGGCCATGATAATCATGATGGGTAGAAGTTGGCGACTGCTTTTACTGTAAGCGCACCACATGTCTACACATGTAAAAAGCAGTTCGACTTTGCACATACAAATGTGCCAGAGCCCAGTTTGGTTACTTTCACTCGCTGGTGGGGTTGGACTTTTGCAAGAATCGGGGGCCATTTGAGCATTTTTTTAAAACAGAAAAAAGTGCCCAATGCGGGAATCGAACCTGGGTCGTAGTGGTCGAAAACCAATGGTATAGACCATCCTTCCACCGACGAATAATTCAATAACAATGAAATATTGTGATTTGTAAAATTGAAAAAATATCTTCGAGACGAAATGTAATAAAAGTCAAAACCTTTAGCAATCTATACTCGATATTTCAAGTGGAACTCTAAAAAAAGTAAATTTGGGTTCATTTCTGAAAATATCGAAATCTATAAAGGGAGAGCATATTTTTAACAAATGATGCACATTTTTATATTTGTTTCGCTACAAAACCCATCTTGATAAAATATTGCAGACCTTCTAAATTATATATATCAGAGAAATCTTTTTTTCCTCTTTCATTAAGTTTATTACACAAACATGTATTACAAATAAAGAAGGCATATCCTGTCCAGAAGCACAAGTACTTTTTAGATGGCAGAGCGCCATCTAGTGGAACAGAAATCAACATTGATTTAGCCTGTTCCCTGATATTTGGCCAACCCATTTTCTTGATAAATCAAGAAAAGCTAAGAATATCAAGAAAATGGGCTGGCCAAATATCAAGGAACAGGCTAAATCAATGTTGATTTCTGTTCCACTAGATGACGCTCTGTCATTTAAAAAGCACATGTGCTTCTGGTCAGGATATGCCTTCTTTATTTTTAATATGAACACTTGACCTTTTTTTCTATTATTTTTCACACAAACATGTATTTATTTTTGTTTTCTGTTTTTAAATAGGACCATAGAAGGATTTCTCAATATTCGAAAGCTTGCCGCACTTTGATTTGTGGGAGCCAAGAGACTTACTTCCAGCCTGCTGGGATGACATACCACGGCAAACATACAAGCGGGGCCTTGGAATAGGAGATGACCACCGCTGTGTGGCAGATCGGCGAAAGTCAATGAGAACCCAATAGACATTCTAGGGTGTTGTCCTTTTGCCTTCCTCTAAAAATGTAGCTAATAAGTAATACCAATAAAACACTAACTTTGAAATACTTTTCTGGAACATCGCTGGACTAATAAATCGACACACGATAGATTTACATAATCTTATAAAGAAATATATTGCAGAGAGTAGTGAAATATTTCATTTTTTATATTTATATGCAACTTTTCATATCGATCAGTAATAAGGTATTTATCAAGATAATGATTGTTTCTTATTGAAAGAAAAAAAGGCGAGAACTAAAAGTTTTTTTTTTTAATGGAAGACCTTTACCATTTTTCAAACCTCACGATCGTTCAACTGGTAAAAATTGATGAAGATAAATGTCTCTTGGGACTAACTGAAATAGGGTGCTATAGAGAGGGGGTGCTATAGACAGGTCACTTTTAATGTAAAGCGCATCGTACGACGTATTTAAAATCGAGCGCTATAGAGAGGGAGGCGCTATTTAGAGGGGGCGCTATAGACAGGTTTAACTGTATAAATATTTCAGAATAATTTACATGTCCTAATAGTATAAAATATCTATAAAAGAGTACAGAAAGGTAGAAAGTTATAAAAAAGTTTTAAATGTGATATTTGCACCGTATTTCCATATAAATAACTTTCCAAAACTACACAATAATAAGAGAGAAAATGGAGAAAGTTGAAGTATAATAGAGTTTGGTGTGAAGAGAGTCACCTATATGATGAAATTACATTTGTGCCTCACTTGTCACCAAACTGTAGCAGACGGTTACGTCATCGTGGGTCGATCTGGCAGTGTTGTCAGATTGCTCCCGCCGAATATTCATCCATATTCACAGAGTAAATATATGCTGAACGTCTGTCGAGAATTCTTGGATCTTTCTAGACAGCTGCCTAAGCTAAATTCAAACAATCGCACCAACAATGTTCGAACAATGGCTAGACATTCAACGTCTTTTACGATTTTAGGATTCTCCATAGACACCAGTTCCTAAATAAATTATTTTTTTAAAATACCATTCTCCAGTGTAAATGCACTATACACATCCCTCTACAGAGTATTTAGCTATCTTTAGATTGATTCCTTGTTTAAATCAAACAATCACACCAACAATGGAAGAACAATAGATAAACATTCTCAACGTTTTTTTACAATCTTAGGATCCTCTCTAGACACTAGCTCCTTACTAAATTATCATACAATACTATTCTCTAGTGTATATGAACTCTACATATTTTCACAGAGCATTTAGCTATCTCTATCTTAATTCCTTGTGAAAATCAAACAATCACACCAACAATGGAAGAACAATGGATAAACATAAATGTATTTTACAATCTTAGGATCCTCTATACACTAGCACCTAACTTAATTATCATCCAATACCAATTTCTAGTGTATATGTACTCTACATCTCTCTAAAGAGTATTTATCTATCTCTAAATTAATTCCTTGTAAAAATCAAACAATCGCACTAACAATGAGAGACCAATAGATAAACATTCAATGTCTTTTACGATCTTAGGATCCTCTCTAGACACTAGTTTCTACCTAAATTATTATACAATACCAATTTCTAGTGTATATCAACTCTACATTCCTCCACAGAGTATTTAGCTATCTTTAGATTAATTCCTTGTTAAATACAAGTTTGTCTCAAAAGTTGGTAAACACTTGCCAAAAATTGAAATACCAATATTATTGGTACCGTGACCATCTGTATACAAAGAACCAAGACTTCCCAGTAGTTTTCTATTGCAGTAAAGATAGACGAAAGTTATTTCTACAACTGAGTAATCTATATTTCTCGTATGTGATAATCCTTATGGTAAATATTGAGGCTGCCTGGCCGGCATTCATATTTCTTGAAAATAAAGATACTTCGGCCTTTTTCAAGTGATAATCCTTGTTAGTCTTTGGCGATTATTTCTATTATAAATAAACTAGCCGAATGACCCGGGCAACGCCCGTGTTTTACCCCCGATTGAATGTTTTGATTCAAATACTATTTGTTACAATTATAAATTGGCGCCTTATATAAATGCATATGTTAGTTAATAACTATAGCCTATGTGCTTTATCTGTCTATGTACTGTTGGCTTCCGTAGGCGTCTCTTACTGGGAAAAAGAAAGAGAGGATTCCATTTAGTTATTAACTAATATATGCATTTATTTAAGGAGCGACCCGCTCCAACACAATAGTTACAAAAACGTAAAAGCGAGTGGGGGAGGCATGATGGGGGGGCAAAGGTGGCGTGTTCGTAGCCAACCAATAGGAGGGCGCCATTCCAAAAAAAAAGGAAACGGTGACAGAGATGACTGATGAAGAATGACGCTCGTAACTGTATATAGAATTATAACTATTATTTATTAACCAGTTGCAAACAAGACGCGCTATATCCGATCTGGATAATTTCGACTGAAATTATAACCATTAAGCACAAATGTTTCATTTCCAAATAAACAAACGTATTCCTCTCCTTACTGCGATTAGAAAATATTGAGAGGGCTTGACTTATCAGTGGAGAACCCTCCAAGAAATTTCGCCAATTTAATCTACCAGACTGTGCTGACACCTACTGCTGGAATGACCACTCTTCTTCACCGCTAAACAACAGACAATAAATAATGTTGTATATCTATATCAATTTGTAAATAGCAGAGAGAATTATCATAGATTTAACTATTTTTGTAGATATATTTGATTGTAATTCTACTGTCCTATAAGCTTATGTCCATAGTTTTCTTGAAAACCATTTCTGAGATTCCACCCTTTAGTGCTGCGTATATAAGCAGAATCGTCCAATACAGTATTAGAATTCTGAGAAGCGGTCTGAAGATTAAATTGGCGAAACCGCTGGGAGGGATCACCACTGATGAGCCAAGCCCTCCCAATATATTTTTTCATCGCAGTAAGGGCAGTAGAAGTTTGTATTGTGAATAAAAGAAACATTCGTGCTTTTAAATCCTTTCATTATATATATTTATGATTATCTTTCAAACCTGAAAGGTACAGGTTCCTAATATATATTATTGTCTCTCTTTTATATTTTTAATTACTTTTCTTGTATAATATGTTTATAACTGTTTCTGTTTAAAAAGTGTAAATCGACGCAATTATCCCTAGCCGGAATATCGCGTTTTGTGTGTTGAAATAAATATATTGTGCTTATTAGAGCTCTCTCTCTCTCTCTAATAGGGAATTAGACAATTCTACTTTTAGATTCGATGTTACTAAAGGATGGAACCTCAGTTATGGTGTTTTAGAAAACTTCAGACATATAGTCTTTTAGAACAGTAGAATATTACATAGAGAAATATTTAATTAAAAAGGCATATATTGGATCAAAATATCATTTATTTTACCAATATATCAGTTGGCTGAATGCCAAACCTTTATCAAGGTATTATAACATAATGTGGGTCAACAACACATTAATATAGATGGAAATATTTCCGGAAGGATATTGATATAAAGAGACAAAGGTCGCCTCTCCCGTCAAAATAGACGTCAAAACTAGACGTCAACAGTTTGCCAAAGCTGATGCTGTGGTTTTTCAACCGACCCGAGGCCGCTAGTTGCGGCGACGGTCAATAGATGGCGTCTAGTTTTGACGTCTATTTTGACGGGAGAGGCGACCTTTGTCTCTTTATAAAACATTAATATGTTATAACACCTTGATAAAGGTTCGCGTTCAGCCAATTGAAATATTGGTAAAATAAATGATATTTTGATCCAATATATGTCTTTTTAATTAAAGATTTATTTATGGATTGCTTTATTTACAAAACATATAAATATGATGCGTTTATAAAGAGAGAAGTTAGAGGCTACCTGGCCGGCATTCATATTTCTTTTAAAAAATAGACAATTCGGCCAGATAAAGTTTTAACACAAAGCAATAACGCGCCATCTATACATATAAAATGAAAGGATTTAAAAGCACAAATATTTCTTTTATACACAACTAGCCGAATGACCCGGGCAACGCCCGTGTTTTACCCGATTGAATGTTTTGATTCAAATACTATTTGTTACAATTATAAATTGGCGCCTTAAATAAATGCCTATATTAGTTAATAACTATAGCCTATGTGCTTTATCTGTCTATGTACTGTTGGCTTCCGTAGGCGTCTCTTACTGGGAAAAAGAAAGAGAGGATTCCATTTAGTCATTAACTAATATATGCATTTATTTAAGGAGCGACCCGCTCCAACACAATAGTTACAAAAACCAAAAAGCGAGTGGGGGGGGGGGGCAAAGTCAAAAACAAAGTGTCTCGCGTAGTGGCGGCGCCATCGTAGCCACGTGATCGTAGCCAACCAATAGGAGAGCGCCATTCCAAAGAAAAAGCAAACGGTGACAGAGATGACGCATGACGCTCGTAACTGTATATAGAATACAAACTTCTACTGTCCTTACTGCGATGAAAAAAAAATGGTCTGGTGGATAAAATTGGCGAAACCGCTAGGAGGGTTCACCACTGATGTACCAAGCCCTCCCAATATACATTTTTTCATCGCAGTAAGGGCAGTAGAAGTTTGTATTGTGTATAAAAGAAACATTCGTGCTTTTAAATTCTTTCATTTTATAAGTTTTATTTTCTCAAATCGTTCAATAGAATATTAGATCTCTAAAAAGCGGTTTGGTAGATTAAATTGGAGAAACCGCTGGAAGGGTTCACTACTTATGAACAGAGCCCTCCCAATATTTTTTCATCGCAATAAGGAAAGTATAAGATTATTTTATGTTTAAAGAAACATTCGTTCTTTAATGCTTTCATTTCTTATATATAAATGTCAAGTTATTGCCCCTTTTATATAATTAATATATAATATTTATTATTTAGATTTACTTTTTAAAATATGTAAAATATAACACCAAGATAATCAACTCTTTAAAACAGAAACGAGAAAAAGAATCTAATATTTAATAAATAGTAATTTTTAAACGTCAAAATAAAATCATATTTGAAAAGAAAATGGCGCAAATTTAAATTCAACCAAAAGATGTCAATTTTTATTTTCGTGCAGACGATCATTTTGAAGAAGAAAAAAAAAACGTTTTTTTCTCAATAAGATAAATTCTTATAAATATTCCAAATGCGATATTCTGGAAATAATTGAAAATATTTACATCACCTAATTAAAAAAAGGAGAGAGAAATGATCAAGTTAATTAAATAATTAAAAGTGTAGCTCGTCTTTTTCTTAAAATTTAATTAAATAATATTGGATTGAAGAAAATTGGATTCAATTACTTTACGTGTCCAGAGCTATTAGCTTCTTGTTCCTTTATTCCATTTACTTGAGGAATTGCTAGATTTGATTTACGCCTGTTTTTTTCTTGTTATTTCTCTCATCTTTATCTATTATATTCATTTTATTATGTCCAAGAACATTTATACATAAATAATTCTATATAATATTCCACATATCATGTTATATTATGTTTATTGTACATAAATATAGCGATTAATATTTTATAATACAATATAATACGGCTTCTGATTGTAAAACGACATTTAAAAATTATACCGCATGCGTTTCTTTTCAACGAAAAATCCAAATTTATATAATGGAGAAATAATGATTATTTCTAACCTTAGGGATGAAGTATGAAAGGATGAATTGTGAAGAGTAATGATAAACGGAAAAATAAAAGATTTTTCTTATTAGTATTTAATTAAAAAGACATATATTGAATCAAAATATCATTTATTTTACCAATATATCAGTTGGCTAAACGCCAACCTTTATCAAGGTATTATAACATATTAATGTGTGTCAACAACAAACTTAACGCCACATAACGTCAATAGAATTAAGTTTTAAAAATATTTTTGCTTATATTCAATGGGGTGAAAAATATTTGATCAAAAGAGATTAATATATGTTCAAATCAATAAGCTTGAGGGATGAGTTTCTTTTGCAAATAAATTTATTTCGAGCTTTCGGGCAACGCCCTTCTACAGGAAAATTAAAAATAAAGTAAATTAAATTATATTACACTGAGATTAAGCGAGGCAAATGTACTTTATTTATAATTTTCCTGTAGAAGGGTGTTGCCCGAAAGCTCGAAATAAATTTATTTGCAAAAGAAACTCATCCCTCAAGCTTATTGATTTGAACATTCTATTAAGGGATTAGCCTATTAATTATAAGCCAGAGATTAATATATGTTAACATTTTTATATGTCAACAATGAATTTAGTTTAATCGATATAAACTGTAAGATATCTTTTAATTATTGACAGAAAATTATGATTAATCATGATTTGAGTGTTACATGATTTACTTCTAACTTTTTAACCTATATTCAAAGGGATGGGTGATCTACCAACGGTAAACTGTTGGTTTTCGACTGCTATGATTCGGGACCGAATCCTTTATTGGGACTTTTTTATAATTAAAAAAATGTTCCCATTGTTGGAACATTACACAGAGTAACAATGGCTATAAATGAGCTCGTGTTTGAAAAGGAACTTGTATGTATATAATGTTTATTGTTTTTGTTGTTTTCATGTAGACATATACCAAGATTTGTTTTGTATAATTGCTATTAATAATAAATAATATTTTTTGAAAATAGAGCAATCCATATTTAATTCATTATATAATAAAAAGGCATATATTGGATTTAATAAAATATTTATTTTGCCAATATTTCGGCTGGCCGAACGCCAACCTTTATCGAGGCATTACATCTTTGTTATTTATTTTGCCAATATTGCCAATTGCCAATACACAAAGATGTAATGCCTCGATAAAGGTTAACGTTCGGCCAGCCGAAATATTGGCAAAATAAATCATTTATTAAATCCAATATATGCCTTTTTATTATCTAATAAATAATATGTAAAGTTAAATTGGTTACGGATTCATTCTTCTAACTTACTTTAATTACATAACACCTATTGCCCCCGAATTCTTGCTAAAGACTAACCCCATCAGTGAGTGAAAATAATCAAACAGGGCTCTGGCATATTTATAAGTGCAAAAGTTGAACTTCTCTTCACATATATAAAGACATGTAGTGCACTTACAGTAAAAGCATTTGCCAACTTCTATATACCATGATTATCATGACCTGTATCATTTTATTAAGGATAAATTAAAAAGAAAATATTATTCTGATTATTCGTCTACCCGCTGTCGCCCCTTTTTAAGGAAAATTATTTTGAACCATGCTTACTTTTTTTATTTTATTTCAATTTAAAACGCTCCCCTAGGGACACTTACACTGTCATACATGTATACCTTTACATTTGTCTATACATATATACTCCACGCTGACGAGCGCCAACAGCGCGAAACACGTTCGTGGATGGCTTTTATTGATTTATCAAAAAATTGGGTTGGCCAAATATCAGGGAACAGGCAATCATCAATGTTTAGTTGATTTCTGTTCCACCAGATGGTGCTCTGCCTTCTGTAAAGCACATGTGCTCCTGGTCAGGATATTCTTTCTTTATTTTTGAAATATATATACAATAATTTTAGGCCGTGAATAGAATAGTCATATGATATTAACAAGGAGAAAGAGAGAAAAAACGAGAAAAAATAAAAGAGTTTACTTTGAGGCTAGGCTATAAATGATATTGTTCATAACTTTCCTTCAAATAAAGCATTATTCAAAATTTGAAACTTGGAAAAAAGTTTAAAAGATTGAAGTTAATCATTTATATCACAATAATTCACAGCCAACTATAAAAATATTTTGTTTTCCACAATAATGATTAGTAAATTATGTTTATAATGGTTATACACACTAGAATACATATAGATACTAGAAAATAAGACCTAATGGATTAGGTCTTT
The DNA here is from genome assembly GCA_030710605.1 of Cordylochernes scorpioides. Taxonomy (NCBI): domain Eukaryota; kingdom Metazoa; phylum Arthropoda; class Arachnida; order Pseudoscorpiones; family Chernetidae; genus Cordylochernes; species Cordylochernes scorpioides. The sequence goes on along the minus strand of CP092866.1, from coordinate 10,783,234 downwards.
GTATCTATAATCCAAATTGCGATTTATCATAGAATTAATTTAATAATTTGGGCTTTTCTCTGTGATAAAAAAAAATGATTAACTTCAATCTTTAAACTTTTTTTCGAAGTTTCAAATTTTGAATAATGCTTTATTTGAAGGTAAGTTAGGAACAATATCATTTATAGCCTTGCCTCAAAGTAAACTCTTTTCTTTTTTCTCGTTTTTTTTTCTTTCTTTCTCCTTTTTAATATCATATGAATATTCTATTCACGGCCTATATGTATAGACATTTCCTTCTCATTTGATTAGATAAAAAACTATTAGGGAATAGTTGAAATGTACTATGTTAATTTTGAATTTTACACTCGTTCTAACACATGATATGGAAAACATAGGTATTCAATTAAAAACTTAAATATATTTTGGGAAAGTATTGTCTAGCGAAAAAAAAATTGAAAATACAACAAGAAAGAATGCCAAAGCAAACTATTTTGGTTTAAAAAATTATTATACCTTATTTGCATAGAATAAAGATAGAAATTTGGTGAGTAACAAAAATCTGAATATCCGGTATGGATAAAATAAGGTATATTTGGATACAAAACGAAAATTGAAATTATATCGCGAATGTTTCTTTTATAAAAATCGAAATTTATTTTCAAAGGGAAATAGCGACATTTCTAACTTTGAGGATGAGGTATGGAAAGGTGAAACATGAAGAGTAATGGCGAACGGAAAAATAAAAAGTGTCCAGGGGCGGGATATCGCGGTATAATTTCAATTTTCGTTTTACATTCATCAGCCGCGTTATATTGTATTTTAAATATTTGGATACAGTATGCAAATACAAGTATGCAAATTCTGGGATTATTTTTACCGACGTGAATGAAAATTCGAAACTATTATAGACGCGTAAGATTCTTTTTGAAATAAAACAATTTCTACTGCCCTTACTGCAACGGAAAAATGTATGGAAGGGCCAGACTCATCAGTGGTGAACCCTCCCAGCGGTTTCGCCAGTTTAATCTACCATACCGCTGTTATATTGCATTTTTTCGATCTTCCTTTTATAGTAATACTGTTGCTAGACTCCTGGAATGGGTATTTTAGATGAACTATGGACATAAGCTTTGAGGACAGTAGAATTACATACAATTATAAATATGAATGATACTCAAGCAGACTGAATGAGAAGAAATGTCAACATGAATTTTTTGTGTTTTGAGCACTTGAGGACTCAAGAGAGACACTCAGTATATAGAATAATATCTAAAAATCTCGGAAAACAAATTTTTAATGTATATATGTTCGACAATTCATACACACTCATAGATAAAACTTAAGGAAGTTGTACCTTTTAGCATGTATATATCGGGATTCATACAATAACTCTGAAATATATTATAATTACCTTTATTGAAGACATACGATATAACCAAGTGTGAACAAAATTACCTCTGTCTCCTCAGAAAAAATAAAGGACGACATTCGACATCAAAGACTTTACACCAAGTTTTGTCGATGAATGTATATAATTATTGATTACATATAAACTGAACACAATATTGGAATCAGAGTTAATTCATTTTGTATCAGAGTTAATTCTAACGTTTGTTTCACAGTCGATCGGTTTCGTCAATTTTATTTACCAGACCGTTTTTAGAGCTCTAATACTGTTTTGCATCTTTCAGTACAGCATATATAAGCAGAATCATCCAATACAGTATTAGAGCTCAAATACTGTTTTCCACCCTTCAGTACAGCATATATAAGCAGAATCATCCAATACAGTATTAGAGCTCAAATACTGTTTTCCACCCTTCAGTACAGCATATATAAGCAGAATCATCCAATACAGTATTAGAGCTCAAATACTGTTTTCCACCCTTCAGTACAGCATATATAAGCAGAATCATCCAATACAGTATTGGAGCTCAAATACTGTTTTCCACCCTTCAGTACAGCATATATAAGCAGAATCATCCAATACAGTTTTAGAGCTCAAATACTGTTTTCCACCCTTCGGTACAGCATATATAAGCAGAAGCGTCCAATACAGTATTAGAGCTCAAAGAAGCGGGCTTGTGATTGAATTAACCAAACCGCTGGGAGGGTTCATCACTGATGAACCAAACCCTCCCAATATTTTCCATCACAGTAAGGACAGTAGAAGTTTGTTTTATGTTTAAAATAAACATTCGTGTTTTGACGCTTTTATTTCTTATAAACAATTCATTATAGAAATATTTTTTTCTTTATAAAGAGTATCATTACAAAGGAAAGGACTTTCAAATACAACAAAATTTGTGTTTTTTTTTTTCAATTCTAATTTATAAATATATTCAAATTTTCTAAAGACATGTCCATTTATTTTAAAGAATGAACCAGGCGCTCAATGAAAAAAAAAAGCAATGTCATCAAATTTCCAAGAAAAATATTTTTGCTTCTCAATAAATGAAAAGAAAAACACCAACTCTCAAATATCAATTCGTCCTCAGATGTTTTTTTATTCTGAATTAAATCCATAACAGAATATAGGTTCTACAGGCGTTCCTCTTTTAGTGTTTTTTTTTTTTTACAACATTCAGGTAGGTAAATAAATTGTCTTCTTAAATCTTTGAAACTTTTATGTAAAATATTGGAATATTTTCTCTCCGGCGTTTAAACATCACTTTCTATCTTAAAACTGTGTTTTTATATCGATAAAATTGTATAGTAATATTATTGAAAATGCATTAATATATATCTTAATTTTGTTGGAAGGTTTGAGATGTCATATTAGAAAGTAGGGATATACACTCATAGACAGAATTTAAGGGAGTTGTATCTAATATAAAATATTATCAGTAAAAATGTAATAATACGCATCATATTAATAAGATGCTATGCAAACATGCGCATATATTTGTTTAGTAAAATTTATTTGAGAAGTGACTTTTCTGAATATAATATCCTGTTTTAATAATCTTAAAGCTAATATATATTTTATATAATATCTTTTAAAATTATTTGATAAAGTTTTGGTCCAACAAAACTATAGCAAGGAATATTCTTGCAGACGATATTTGTTGGGGCACGTTTTTTTTTTTTGTAACCATACCCCAACAGAAGGCGTATGTATAATCAAATCAAATGGATACATGGCTTCCCTCCCACATAGACTTACAGACCATCTTTTTGCCCAGAAACCCAGACAATTGATGACACCAGACTTCCGTGCCGATGCCTGGTGAAGGAAACACCAGTGACATCCAGGGACATCCGCGCTGGAAGCTGTTGTTCCATATGTACATATATTCCCCTCACCAAAAGTTTAGGTAAAGGTGACCAGAAAAAAAAAAATGGAGAAGGAAGATCTCTAAAGGACTGAACCTTATAAAATATCCTTCCCGAGAAAGGAAAGCGTTATATTACAGTTCAAGTGAAAAGGGGCCTGTGTCGATTTATAGCTAAGACGGGGTGGGGGCGATATATATATATCGTCCCGAGAAAAAGGGAGGATGGTATTTCAATCCATGTGGAGAAAAGGGGCCTGGCGTCTGAAATTTTACACTATCGCCGTAGTTGTTGCTCTCTTTAGATTTTTTGTTTTGGTAATACTATATGTTCTATTTTGATGGAAGAGGCCTGGCGTCTGAAATCTTACACTAGTGCCGGGGTTGTTTCTCTCTTGAGATTTTTTTTTTGTTTTGGTAATACTATATGTTCTATTTTGATGAGGCCTGGGGCGTCTATGAAATTGATACTGGAGCCGTTGGCCATTTTGATTGGTGTTTCTTTCGGCGAATGAAAATGGAGAGAGAGATGATATAAAAGAAGGTTCTTTGCCAAAAGGCAGCATTCGATCGGAGTCGCTCAGTGAAAGGACAGTCTGCAGACAGGAGATCAGACCTTTGCCGGCGCTTTCGAGAAAAGGTAAGCCATTTGTCATTATGACTTAGCGCCTTCCCCCCCCCCCCCCTTTTTTGTGTAGTGGCCAACCTAGATTTCGCATGGGCCCTAAAGGGCTATAAAGTAACTTCAGGTCACCTCTATCTAAATTTTACTGTGTAAATAGCATATCTCGTCAGTATAGACATGCTCCCAAATTTTAAGATACTTAAATAAATATCTAGAGAAATTTTCTTGTTTCCTCTGTTACCTATTTCATACATAATTTGCCTTACGGTGCTATTCCCACTGTTTAAATGAAATGTTGTATGTTTCTTGCCTATTTGAGGGGAATGTTATTAATAATCGGGTCTCCCATAAATTGCCGGCCACATACATTGCCGCGAGTGTCTGTGTTTCAGTGTTTTATAGATTGCCCAATTTAATAACGATTTCATGGGTTGTCTGATGAAATTGTATAATAGTGTCGCGGCTGTTTCCATCTTTAGACCATTGTTCTGACAATATTATATGCTCGATCCTTGCTTTAGCTCAACTCTTAATCAATTACAGAGTTTTTCCCCCCTTTTCTTTTTTATTTATTTTATTTATCCTGTTTACATAAATTGCATTACATGTGATGATGTAAAGACATATGCCGATAGTGCATCACTGACAGCTGTGCTGCTATTATACAACATTAAGGTCTTGCTGCGGGTTATATACATGGGGTTGTTGGCCTAAATTGATATATATATATATATACTTAAGTAAGGAAACTTTTAATAAGACACATCGTGTACCCTCCCTTTTCATCTATCCAAATAGGGGATCCCATCAATGTCGCCCCCCGCGGGGCTCGAATTTAGTATATGTTTCTTCCCCTATACTTTAGAAATATATACCTAATGAAAAGCCATACTATTTTTAAGTATTGGTGAAGTAGTCCACGCATCCTGAGATTAACAGTCTATTATAAATCGTGAATTTTAATTTATGCTTTCCGTTTCACGGGCATTTTATCAGGCAATGAAAGTTATGTTGAGGCGGTGTATACCGCATCTCTCGCCGCTGTCTTTTACGATTCACATTGTTTGTGGCAAAACCTTAATATTATCATTGATTTCTGATATCAAAGTAAAACGTCTATGGGGATGAGTATCTTTTATTCTGGTCTTCTCGAGCTTTCGAGCTTGTCCGCCCTTCTACAGGAGAAACATATACAATATATCAAGAAAATATAACGTCGCCTGATGCTAAAACTATTATGATTCTATGTACATATATATATACATTAGAAAGTTTTGCATATTATTTGTTTTCTTAAGACATATTTTTTTGATTAAGGTACTACACATATTCTACTATTTTTTGCTATATTCTATGAATTATCTTATAGGTTAGAAATTCTATTATTTAAGTAGTTTTATAATAGTTATTGGCTATTACATATAAGTTACTTATATTATTGTTGATATTATTAGCTGGTACTAGGATATATTGTGTTATATGTTTCGGGCAAGGCTATTTTCTATTAATGCTATTGTGTTTTCTGAATAATAGAAAATCAATTATAAGCCTTTGATATTTGCTGTTTATGTTATTGTAATGTATTCTAGGTTCTCCTAATGCGAAAGTGTGACCTGTTCCTTTGCAGTATTGGAAAATTAGAGACCTATTGTCTTGATTAATAACGTTGCGTCTATGTTCATATATTCTATTGCTGACTCTCCTTCCTGTCTCCCCTGCGTATTTTGGCTTGGCAGCTGTATACACTCTGACAAGGGAAGGTTATCCTGAATTGACAAATGTATAATTTTTGTCTTTAGTAGAGATTTCCAAGACTCTATTTCTGAAACATTTTTTTTTTTAGATGAAGACAAATAAAAACCATCTTGATAGTATTGAATTTTACAGTAAATATTTGCCAGCAGAAGGCATGATGAGATTACATGAAATTTAAACCAGTTATATGTTTAGTATGTTCCTTCAGTTGTAATTTGACACCGTCTTGAAATAAAGAAATTGGACGGTGCGCTATATCTTGATGCTGGATATTTCTGTGTCAGAAAGGTGTAGTTATTCTGTTTAATGAGAATTCCAATAATTATCGAAATTTAGCAGATTATCATTGGGGATTTGAACAACTGTCTTGAAAATTTTTGAACAGCCTGAGTAGATAAAGGAATCCTGGAGTTAGAGTGGAGAATTAGTAGTACAGACTGACCACTCGACGCAGATAACTCTAGAGAACAATTATTGTGTTAATCCGCCGTAGACAAGAAGAACATTGATCCTCAGGATATTCGATAGGCAGAATTTTGAGAATTGATAAGGTCATGGTTAAAGTTAACACAGGCATATGGGAGTAAAGACAGTGATTTAAATAAGATAAGAGGCAGCCTTGTGTCTTAAAAACTTTCAGTGGAAGCAGATGCCACTGCAAATATTCAGGTCTAATAATTTCCAAATTTGAAGTCATGCATGACGGGTTAGCACGGGATTGACGCCTGGACGGGCTTTTCACTAGGATTAATCGAGCTTGCGAAAGAACTAGAAGAAGTGTGACATGTCACGCCACTGTACTATGATAATAATTGAGAAGATTTATGTTGAGCCAACTGAAATTAGTAAAGAATTAAGAGATTAAGGTCTTATTCTTTGAGTTTTACACTAATTTCAATTACGCGATATGGACGGCGTTATAAGTTGGGTGGAAATGGTTCGGCCGCAATGGGATGGTCTCCTGGAGATGGTACGATCAAATAATACTTATTGAATGCCGGGCGGGATCGCATAAAGCATTAAACGATATCAAGAAATGCTTAAAGAAACACCCTAGAAGATTGGGGATCGACAAAATGACGACATGGAAAATGCTCAACATTGTACATTGGCAGCAAAATGATATCTTGCTATTGTATGGACGACCACTCCTTCCTGAAATGTGCAGCGGATGTTAGTCCCAGAATTAGGTCCTTTGAGGCGACACTTTCCTTTGCAGATGACATAAAGACGCATGACAAAACAGCACATGAGCCTTTAAACTAACTTCAATTTCTGCCACCAATTAATTTAGTTGACCAATAGCTATAGAACCACTGGAGACCTCCATACCTGTGTGAATATTTTAGTGAGAAATGAGCGATTCAATTCTATGAGCCATGAGGTATCCTGTAAGATCGGAGTTGTACCCCATTCAATTTTTTTAATAGTAGCCAGTACGAGATATTTCCAGGATTTTTTTTTTTTTTCTAACTGTCATATAATTCGAAAACTAGAAAACTACACCATTTTAATACAGTTTACGTTTAGCATCCATGTGAACTCAATATGACTATTGAACGTAGATTGAAGATTAATGAGCGAGTCAACCTAGAGAGAACGAGTTTAATAGGCTTACAATCAATAGTTGAAGCAAACTATTCGCACAAATTTGTTATGTTCTCTCTCTAAATGATCTATGACATTATAGGTTTTCTTAACAAGGTAACTACCCCGCCGAGTGTATATGGAGTTATAAAGCTTAAGGGTCATAGGCTGTTGGAATAGAGTAGTTCAAAATTAAGAGTGATAATAGATCGGGATCCAGATCCCGATGACGGGTTTCGAGGAAACACCAGAGGGATGAAAAGGCAGTGAAATGTGTAGAAAATGATGGAAGAGAGATGAGAGAGAGGTGATGAAAGAGGTGTTGAAAGTAATGGAAGGGCGATGAAATATGAAGAAAAAGGCGTTGAACTGTGTTATAAGGTGATGAATAAGAGATGAAATGTGTTGAAGGCGTTGAAGAGAGATGCGATGGAAGTAAGTTGAAAGGCGTTGAGGATGATGAAGGATGATGAAAGAGTGAGAAAGCGTTGAATGTTGATGAGGAAGAGATAGAAAGATGCAGAAAGATGTTGAAAGAGAAAGAATTGGAAAGGGTTGGATAAAGAGTTTTGTAAATAGTAGATAAAGGTTGATAGAAGAAAGTACATTTAATGTATAAAGCATAGCTGTCGACCGCAGTATCGCCTCGATAGAACTATTTCTTTTAAAATAAGACATATTATGCACTGGGGGTTTGTGTAAGCTGATTTACATAAGTTTCAGCGATTGTATACACTATTTAATATAGATAGGTCTTTATTAATTACAATATTAGGTTATATATTAAATAGCAAATAGGTCTTAGTGTTATGGTGAACTTTAAACAGTTTGCAGTTTTTTTTTAAAACATGTGTTCTAGTGCTAAGTGTTGAAAGGAGCTTTAACACCATGTTTCAGGGTTTGTGTGTTATTTGTCTCAACCTTGTCTTTGTGCAGAATACCGTCTCACAACCTTACTGTAGTGTTTGTTGCCACCTTTAAAGATCTTCACAATTTGTTTTAATATTAGTGTGTCATTTAGAGAAAATTGTCACAACCTTATCCTTGTATAGAACACCATTTTACACCGTTTTATTTAATAAGTTATATGAGAGATTTTAGATATAGTATAAGAGTTACTATTTACATGAGCCAAATCGACCCAACAGTTAGAGCAAGAGGGGGGAACTCAGATATTTCCTCCTTTCACGTGACGCGACTGTTCACCCCGACCGGTCGTGCCAGATAAGAGGGAATACCAGGAAACTCTGTCCTCCTTGCACTTCGGGTTTTGTGATAGGGCTCCATGCTCGCTACAAGGACTACATCTTGGGTTTTCGTGTTCTCCTAGTGTAGAATTGGCTCAGCCTCATTTTTAGTATAGTATATAATTAAGAGTTGTCTCACAACCTTGTTTTAATATGACACACCGTTTTGAAGGGCTTGTACAACCTGTCAGGATATGATTTAGGAAAATTTTAGTTTCTTTTTATTGTTATGTTACAATTTTATCCAACAAGGGGTGACAACCAGAGCGGACTCAGAAGTAATGAGACGAGGGGAAGTCGACAGAGTTAGTGTGAACAGTTTAACTTTACGCAGGTCTACAAGGGTAAAAAGGCCCACACAGTGTAAATTCTGCTTAGACTGTCGCCTCTAACTAGGATTTTGGAGTGTGTACGGAGAATCAGCTCGATAGAATGAGAAGTTTAGAGATTTCAACCTTTTTTTTTTTTAAACCTTTTTTTTTTTAAAGTAGAACTTCATTAGGATTCCTTTTTTTTAATACAAACTATTTCTTGTTAAAACCCGAGTTTCAAAGACCAATGAGAATAATGTATACCATTGTGAATTAACTATTTAGTGTAAATCTGAAATTTTAGTTATTATCAGGAGTAATAGGTGAAGGAAGGTGTAGGAAATCACAACTTAGAGGGGGACTATGTCTAAAACAACAAACCTAATAGGCATCCTATGGCTTGTGTTGGGTAATTCAGAAACCCTATAATCCCTGGCCTTCAGGTAGTAGCTTTGAAATAGGTTTCTAATGAGGACATGAAAGGTCAATCCTTCAGAGTAAAGTTGTGAAGTGTAGGGACCCTAAGCCAGGGGTAGAAGTTAAGTAGGCCCAGACCGTAGTCGATCCTTGGAAAGCACTTGAGAATGTTAGTGTTGGGTAGTGAATCATAAACCCTATAAATCCATCTTTCAATAGAGTGTTGAGGTCGGACTACTGCAAAGGGGGCAGACGCACGAGGAAGTAAGAAGAAAGTGACTTCACCCACGGTGGCTAGGGGAATGACTCAATTCCGCTTTTATGAGGTGTCACGTTTAATGGTCCTTTATTCACCATTATAATTTGTGTGTGTCTTTATAGAATTGTCGTGAAAAGTCGCTTAGTGTCAAGGCAAGGGCAGTTTTTGAAGTTACACTGATTCTTTTTTTTTTGGTAGGTTAGCTTCCAGATTATTTAGAATTGTTAACAATTATTGTTAACAATCATTTATCGAGTATAAAGTGTTAGTATATATAGAGCTTGTACAGAGGCATTTTCTTTGAGTAACCTAGGGCTTTAGTTCCCAATTTGTTTTAATTAGAAAACTTTATTTGATTTCACATTAGTCCTGGAATTTAGAAATTGTTAGGGTTTATTTGATAGAGATTATTAAGTGTTTTGGCATTTATAGCAATTTTTAACTTTAGTTTGTATGCAAGCCGTGAATGAAGGGGGGGAGGGTGTATGAATGGATTGGCTTAATGAATGTGTAAGGATGTTAAAAACTAGTATACTGTTAGACCAAAATTATTTTAGAGTAGTGTTAGGGAATTTAATAGGTTCAATTTTCAATTTTGATTTCTTTATTTGTTAAGAACGATAGCCTCACAGGACTGTAAAAACTCTATTGTTAGGAAAATATTCGCTCCATTTTTGTTAGGTCTCCTTTTGGAGGAGTATAAATTTTTTTAATTTCTATTACTAGGGTAATAAAGTACTCTTTGTTATTTATATCAACTTGAATTTTAAGAGTCGTAGATAATGATCATATCTCGATTCCCAGACTGGAAGGTTGTGGGAGGTTATGATCAGACCAGAAAACCCACAAAACTTCTCCTCATTAGAGGAAACGAAGAGGTATAGATTGAATTTTATGCAGGATGGGGGATTTGTTTTAGCCATGCCGTATAGCCTGGGGTATAACGGCGCGACCTTGGGTAACCGATCTGACACCGTAGTTTCGACGCTTTTAGCGTGGCTGGAGCGAGGGTGTTCTAGACGGGAGGTCCTGTAAGATTGGCATGTAGGCAGAGATTGCCCAGTTATTCTAGACGAAGTAGTTTCCGTCTATTGAATTTTTGGTACCAGTTTGATCCCCCATAGCTAGCGGAAGTTTCTTCTAATAAAGGATTCGCCCTGCCATACGTTTTGTTGGAATGAATTCGAGCATAAGACCGATTCGAGAGGCAGAATAAGTAATTATTAGGACCTTCAACGAGTTTAGACTCGTTCCATGTTAGGATAAGATTTTAAAGTATTAGTTAACTATAAGGACCGCGAACGAGACGCCAGAACGAGCCAATGAGTCAAAGTTTTAGAAGTGTTGCATTGAGGACAGTAGAATTAAGAGCAGTTATACAGGGAGTAGAGTTCTGAAGGAATTTGTAAAAGGAACCAAAATTTCAGATTGATAAATTTCAAATTTATAAGATGTAGATTTATAGGGTTCAGGTCAATGAATAGGGAGTATATTGGTAGATGAAAGTAATATGAATTTCTTGGAAGGGGGAGGTAGCTGAACTGTACACACCCCAGAGACAAGGTAAACGGAGTCACAAACAAAATAGTAGAAATTAATTAGTCGCTCTGCCAAAACAGAAAAATTCTCTTCATACGGTTGTCACCCTAGATTTAAATGGACTGTGTAGTTTAATAGAGGTCTGGGCTATGCTCCATTTGACCAAGATTCTAAATGACGTTCCCATCTGGGTTGAGAGAGTATTGTAATTAGAGGAATCTAACACATAAGAGAAAACACACCCTCCAGTAGGATCGGGATAGACGAATATTACCCAGTGACCAACTCGTGATTCCAGACTGGATAAGATTGAAACTTAACTGAGATACTAAACCTTGAACCTTCAGCGCACAAATATATATTATGTTTACATTTTCTTTTTCAATATGTTATTATTTTTATATCATATATATTATATTATAGTCATATACTATTCATTTCAACAATTTTATTTTGACATTCATGATATTAATATTTATATTAAATATTTAATTATATATATTTTGTCACCATATATAATCTTGTAGTAGTTTTCTTTTGTCATCTATCATGGGATGATTTTTATCACTTATATCTTAACATATTTAATCACTATCTACATGATATGTTTTACTTCAATATATATGTTATACTCATCATATAACATGGAAGGATTCATTTTATCATTACATATTTCGTGCCTTATTTAATGATTACTTACATAATTTGTTTTCTGTAATTTTTTATTTAGCAAAAGTCATCATGTCATAGGCTAATCATTATATACCAAGATATTTCTTTCAGCTAACTATAATTATCCTTTCCTTTGATTGTATATGTATAACCATACCACACGAATGTCTTGATTGGTACTTAAATAAAGATGCTGGCATGTTTTAGGAGTTGGACTAGTCAGTTATTTCTAAACGACTTCTTGGCGCCCAAATTTTTATATATAATATGTAATAGGGGAATGCTCTAACTGTATTGTTAGCAGAAAGAAGGTAGCAATGAATCCAGCACCACAAGAGGCAAGGATGGGGTTGAGAGGACTTACCACAAGGAGGGCCTACTCCTCAAGGCCAAAGAAGAGAGTGAAAGGGTGGTATATATACCCATGAATGGTAAGACAGATGACCTTGCTTACTTCCATACATATGATATGACTGTCCCCCATAACCTATGTTGATAACAGTGTGCTGACAGAATAATAACACATAAAAACCCCTTTGCCAGGATGCACAATGCCCACTAATGTTCGGAATAATAAACATCTAGAATAGCATTCCATCATTTTGATTAGCCTTATCTTCCCTATAGGTTTCGGTACACCTGGCTTCACCTAGTAATGGAAAATGCATTTTGCTAGAAATGGGCCTGCTTTCATAGTAACTGATGAAAGGCAGATGAATAATGAATAGCACAAACGCATTTGTCCATTACTTGGCAGGGGGAGGATTGTTGGGGCACGTTTTTTTTTTTGTAACCATACCCCAACAGAAGGCGTATGTATAATCAAATCAAATGGATACATGGCTTCCCTCCCACATAGACTTACAGACCATCTTTTTGCCCAGAAACCCAGACAATTGATGACACCAGACTTCCGTGCCGATGCCTGGTGAAGGAAACACCAGTGACATCCAGGGACATCCGCGCTGGAAGCTGTTGTTCCATATGTACATATATTCCCCTCACCAAAAGTTTAGGTAAAGGTGACCAGAAAAAAAAATGGAGAAGGAAGATCTCTAAAGGACTGAACCTTATAAAATATCCTTCCCGAGAAAGGAAAGCGTTATATTACAGTTCAAGTGAAAAGGGGCCTGTGTCGATTTATAGCTAAGACGGGGTGGGGGCGATATATATATATCGTCCCGAGAAAAAGGGAGGATGGTATTTCAATCCATGTGGAGAAAAGGGGCCTGGCGTCTGAAATTTTACACTATCGCCGTAGTTGTTGCTCTCTTTAGATTTTTTGTTTTGGTAATACTATATGTTCTATTTTGATGGAAGAGGCCTGGCGTCTGAAATCTTACACTAGTGCCGGGGTTGTTTCTCTCTTGAGATTTTTTTTTTGTTTTGGTAATACTATATGTTCTATTTTGATGAGGCCTGGGGCGTCTATGAAATTGATACTGGAGCCGTTGGCCATTTTGATTGGTGTTTCTTTCGGCGAATGAAAATGGAGAGAGAGATGATATAAAAGAAGGTTCTTTGCCAAAAGGCAGCATTCGATCGGAGTCGCTCAGTGAAAGGACAGTCTGCAGACAGGAGATCAGACCTTTGCCGGCGCTTTCGAGAAAAGGTAAGCCATTTGTCATTATGACTTAGCGCCTTCCCCCCCCCCCCCCCCCCCCCCTTTTTGTGTAGTGGCCAACCTAGATTTCGCATGGGCCCTAAAGGGCTATAAAGTAACTTCAGGTCACCTCTATCTAAATTTTACTGTGTAAATAGCATATCTCGTCAGTATAGACATGCTCCCAAATTTTAAGATACTTAAATAAATATCTAGAGAAATTTTCTTGTTTCCTCTGTTACCTATTTCATACATAATTTGCCTTACGGTGCTATTCCCACTGTTTAAATGAAATGTTGTATGTTTCTTGCCTATTTGAGGGGAATGTTATTAATAATCGGGTCTCCCATAAATTGCCGGCCACATACATTGCCGCGAGTGTCTGTGTTTCAGTGTTTTATAGATTGCCCAATTTAATAACGATTTCATGGGTTGTCTGATGAAATTGTATAATAGTGTCGCGGCTGTTTCCATCTTTAGACCATTGTTCTGACAATATTATATGCTCGATCCTTGCTTTAGCTCAACTCTTAATCAATTACAGAGTTTTTCCCCCCTTTTCTTTTTTATTTATTTTATTTATCCTGTTTACATAAATTGCATTACATGTGATGATGTAAAGACATATGCCGATAGTGCATCACTGACAGCTGTGCTGCTATTATACAACATTAAGGTCTTGCTGCGGGTTATATACATGGGGTTGTTGGCCTAAATTGATATATATATATATATACTTAAGTAAGGAAACTTTTAATAAGACACATCGTGTATCCTCCCTTTTCAACTATCAAAACCGGGAACCCAACATATTTATCCAGCACTGTGGTACTACATATATATATTGTGTTGCGGAGTCAATATGTACATAGGTTAATTATTTATCCAAAATCTTACTTTTTTAACAGTTACCTCATTTATATCTTACATTTTCAATAGAGAAACCTCAACATTCCGTATTCAAACAATTTCTAAATATTATATTGTGGTGGTTCGTCTGGTTTTGAAGGAATGATTCAATTATTCATTCCAAGGTATTTTAACTATTACAAATAAATATAAAAATAAATATCAATGTTAATTATTATTGTTACAAATTAAAATCTAGTAAAGAAGAGTTGAAAAAGGTTTGATGAAAATGGATGGATGAAAATGGACGTTGGCTCGTGGTGGCGGTTAAAACAATGGTCTCCTCCCACGTGCTTACCACGTCACCACCGCCGCGCATGCGTCGACTTGGCGTCACCGCCGGCAGAGGTGGTGGCGGTTGAAAGGGCTGTTCAAAATTGGCGGTGGGTCAAAACACCGTCACAATATATACAGAAAAAAAAACTTATCAAAAGATATATACATATAACGATGGCGTTGGCATTTTCCTCCTCTGTCCCCAGCTGACCGCTCTTTGGATTTTTATTTTGACGTCACCAATTTTAGTTTAAATACAAACAGATGTTTACAGGTATTATTAATAAAGATGCATATATACAAAATATGGGGGTGGTAGCAAATAGAAACGGTGTACATTTTAATAGAAGGGTAGGATCTTATAAGGTATCGGCTCTAACTAATTGGAAGATATGTGACATATACTAAAAGTGTCATTATTATACAGTTTAAAATATACTATATATGTGTGTATATACGTAAAAATAAAGAAGGCATATCCTGACCAGGAGCACATGTGCTTTTTTCTATTATTTTTTCACATATACGTATATCTATTTTTTCATAAGCTAAGCGTATTTTCGCAAGTTTGGCCTTAAATACCTATTTCTTGGTTTCTCAAGAAACCTCTAGGACCAAAAATATTTTTGGTCCCAGTGGTACAGCCTACTCCACGCTGACGAGCGCCAACAGCGCGGAACGCGTTGGATGTCTTTTCTTGTTTTATCAAGTAATGAATATTTGAGGCTAAATTTGCGTAAATATGCAATACTCATTTTTAATATCAGCCCTTGGCCTTTTTTCATATTTTTTAAATATATATTCCTCACACACATATATTTCCCTTTTTTCCTTACGTTTTTGGATGTCCCCATTTTTTTCTACTTGACAATAAACACTTATACATGTCTCTTAGACAACAATGGCCGCTAGATCAGATGGATGGATGGAGGCTTACGAACACCAGATCGCCGATAGTTTGAAGAATAACGTCATTCGAGGAATTCCTAGAAGTATGATGATGATGATAAAGGACATCCATCTGCAGATAGAAAAGCAATCTATTGTCCCCTGGGAGTGTCCATTCCTCACCTGAAGGTTGACAGCATGTCACAAGGGCTTTGCCTATCCTTTATGGAGATATTGAGAACTTCTTTCAAAAATACTTTTTTGTAAAATGGTCTTTTATTTGAATTTAAAAATTGATATTTTCAAAGTTTATTTTGGGAACTTTTCAAAAACTTATCCAGTGTTTTATAGTTCGAATATTTTAATACTATATAAACTTCTTCGGAAGCTTCTGGGACCAAAATATCTTTGGTTGTAGAGGTACAGCCTGCACCACGCTGACGAGGGCCAACAGCCCGAAACGCGTTTCGTGGTTGACTTTTCTTGAATTATCAAGAAAATGGGTTGACCAAATATCAGGGAACAGGTTAAATCAACGTTTAGTTTATTTCTGTTCCACTAGATGACGCTCTGCCATCTAAATTTTCATGTGAACATGGTCAAAATATGCCTTTTTTTAAATTTTATATAAACTTTAAAATTATTTTTAGACGAGAATGCTTGTATAAATTGCGAAAAGATCAATTTGACGATTTTAAAACTGAAAGAATATATTTGTTTGAAGTCTCTCCTTTTTTTTCTATTGAAGAACATTATATATATTCTATATACAGTTACGAGCGTCATTCTTCGTCGCCTCTGTCACGGTTTGCTTTTTTTTTTGGAATGGCGCCCTCCTATTGGTCGGCTACGATCACGCCACCTTTGCCCCCCCCCCCCCCCCATTTCTGTAACTATTGTGTTGGAGCGGGTCGCTCCTTAAATAAATGCATATATTAGTTAATAACTAAATGGAATCCTCTCTTTCTTTTTCCCAGTAAGAGACGCCTACGGAAGCCAACAGTACATAGACAGATAAAGCACATAGGCTATAGTTATTAACTAACATATGCATTTATTTAAGGCGCCAATTTATAATTGAAACAAATAGTATTTGAATAAAAACATTCAATCGGGTAAAACACGGGCGTTGCCCGGGTCATTCGGCTAGTATATATATATAGGCAATATCGGGAGTGGTAAGAGGAGGATTATCTTCATCAACTGGACATTATGATTTTCTCTACTTCCTTTTATCTGTTTTAAAATACAACAACAACAAAAAGGCTTTTATTAGGGCCCATTGCTCTGTATGAATTCGCCATACAACAACAAAATAATGCAGTAATTTTTTCTCCCTTTCCCCATGTGCACGTGAGCCTTTGTTTGAAAAGGGATTTATTTTCACATCTGTTCTAAAACTTTCCTCACTACCTCTTTTGTGTATGAATCTATTTACAATTAATCTGTAGAAATTATTGAGTTCTATTGCTATATTTTACTTTTCTGAAATAGTTCTCAGCGTCTTCAGTGGGTTGCTAAATCTCCAGGTGTTTTTAAGAGTTGGTTTTAAAATACAAAATAACTACTTTATTTCTAAATGGGAATTTTGCCGGGAGGCTATTAAACATCAATAAGAAAGGACATCTCTCCCGTCAAAATATACGCTTAAAGTAAGCCCCATCTATTGACCGTCTCTACAAATTAGCGGACTAACGTCAATGACAAAGCGTGGTATGGATTGTAACTTAAAGACCATATAAATCCAGTTTGAAACATATTCAATGTTGGGGTTAGTGGTGGAATCGTACAAAACATTGAATTTCAACATCCCTGACTCGAATTCCTCTTTCAGAACTTTTTGTGATGAAAAGAAATTGCTTCAATGACCCCTGATTCTTACAAGTCCAACCCCATCAGTGAGTGCAAGTAATCAAACGGGGCTTTGGCACACTTGTAAGTTAGCATATATAGAATAAATTTACTTGCAATTTGCAGAAGAGGAATATATCCTATCTCTCTCTCTCTCTCTTTCAAAGCCTTATATATATTTATAATTATATGTATTTCTACTGTCCCCTCAAAGCTTATATCAATAGTTCATTTACAAATATCCTTTCCAAGAGTCTAGCTTCAATATCGGTATAAAAGGGAAACAGCCAAATCTAATATTACAGCGGTATATTAGATTAAACTGGCGAAACCGCTGAGAGGTTTCACCACTGATGAGACAGACCCTCCCATTATTTTATCATTGAGGTAAAGTCAGTATAAAATTATTTTAATTCGAAAATAATCATACGTGTGTTAAAAATAGTTTATATTTCTTAAACTTGTAAGTGCAAAATTCGAACTGTTTTCTACATATTATTATGTGGTTCACTTACAGTAAAAGTTGTAGCGGTCTCACGCAATTCTGGCTTTAACTACCCGTTTCATGATTTTTCAGGATGCCTTAATGACAAATTTTTTGGTCGTTGAGGTACAGCTTGCACCACGCTGATGAGGGCCAACAGCCCGAAACGCGTCCGTGGTTAGCTTTTCTTGATTAATCAAGAATGGGTATTTGGCCAATTCTGGAATAATTAAAAATCAACGAGAATAGTTGATATTTATTCCGATAGATGGCGCAAGCCATCAGCAGCTTTCAGTTGCACGATAAGTAGATGCCTTTTTCTTAATATATTAAAAGCAATTACTAATTATTACTCACAATGATTATCATGGCCTGTACCACGTGTACTAGGGATAATACAGGAAATGTTCAATGTTTGTGGGACAATAAATGAATTAAGGAACGCTATCCAAACACAGGTAAATAAAACACTTGGGCAAAGGCCGTGCGCAGCTGGACTATTTATTCAGTTAATTATATCAACAGCACATGTTTCTTAACTACAACAACACCGTTAGATAATCTAATTAAACAATATATCTTCTAAAAAGACAAGGGTCGCCTCTCCCGTCAAAATAGACGTCAAAACTAAACGCCATCTATTGACCATCGCCGCAAACTAGCGGCCTCGGGTCGTGACAAAGCCACAACACCAGCTTTAGCAAACTGAAAATCGTCCACCTAGAGACAATGGTTTCGGGCTAATGGCCCTCGTCAGTCTAGGGCGGACTTTATTCCATGAGATCCAGAAGGGATCTAATGGAATCTTGACAATCTGCCAAAGAGGTGTTTAGGTGGCATAGTGGCTGGGCCAAATCTATGGCTAAAATATAGATGGAAAGGTCACCGACCCGAGGCCGCTAGTTTGCGGCGACAGTCAATAGATGGCGTATAGTTTTGAAGTCTATTTTGACGGGAGAGGCGACCTTTGTCTCATCAGATCAATATCCTGCCGGCAAAAATTCCATCAATATGTCTTCTTTTATTACCATTTTTCATGACAAATTCACCCTTTTACATTCATAGACAAAACTTGAGGAAGTGGAAAATTTTGATATCACCGTTCATCTGTTTTTTTTTTTTTTTCCTTTTGCTTGTTTTTGGTTTTTTAAGGAGAAAGAGTAGAAGATCGGTGAATGAGTGGTTTAAACCATTGGTTTTCGACCGCTACGAGCCGGGATCAAATCTCGTATTGGGCAATTTTTCTAATTTAAAAAAAAAAATGCTCCAATAGTTCTCGATTCTTGCAAAAGTTCAACCCCACCAGCGAGTGCGATTAACCAAAAACTGGGCTCTGGCACATTTATAAGTGCAAATTTCGAACTCTGTTTTTCACATGTAAAGACATGTGATGCACTTACAATTAAAGCAGTTGCCAATTTCTACTTTCCATGGTTATCATGGCTTTGTATTACGTGTATTAAAAATAGAGATTTATTTCAAAACAAGTATAAAAAAAAATAAATATAGATCGTAGAGAAGAGATTTATGTTTATCGGCTGTGTACGTTCTCAATACGAAAGGGCTAACATTTCAAACAGGACATAGAATTGGATCTGGAAATGTTTTTGTCGCATTTTTAACCAAAAAAATTTGAAATTAACAAAGAATTGGGTAAAAAAAAAAGAGAATATTTTCTCCCAGATCGGTTTTTCTTCTTCTATAGAGAGATTATCATTGTGTTAAAAACAAGTATCTCAAGAAGAAGCCGATGGTATACCAGATAAAGAATTGGCACCGTCAATCACATCTGTAAGGTGACAGATGATGGCCAATAAATTAAATAGAGGAAGTGATTTGTCCAATTGGAAGTAAAGAAGAAGAAGATCGAGGAAAGAATGTTGAGCACAATTTAGCAGCTGGTCGATAGCAGACGACTTTGGGAAGTTTCTGTTGGTTCCCCTTCAATCTGATTGGACAACACTCCCAGTACCATACGACAGGTCAGTCCATATTTCTATAACCACGACTCAAGATCAAATCTCACATTGGAGACTTTTTTTTTTCTTTAAAAAAAATGCTTTAGTTTAATGTTATTCAAATAGTTAAGATATAATGTTTTAATGATTATATTATCGTGAAAAAAAATAGTACACATATGATATTGTACTGGGATAAGGTGCATAAATTAAGAAAAAGGCATCTTCTTATCGTGCAACTGAAAGTTACTAAAACGAGAATAGTTTATATTTATTCCGATAGATGGCGCAAGCCATCAGCAACTTTCAGTTACACGATAAGGAGATGCCTTTTTCTTGATTATATTATCATCTTTTTTTTTTTTTTTGTCTATTCCAGTTAGTAACTTTTCACTTGCCTTGTTTTTGCTTCACGCCTAATCCCATAATCTAGCAACCACACATGCTCTAATCTTACAAACCAAACGATAAACATATTTCTTAAAAAAAATATTCTTCAAAGGCCCCAGATTCTTCTGAAATTCCAACACCACCAGTGAGTGCATGTAACCAAACAGGGCTATATTACTCTTCTAAAGAGACATGGGTCGCCTCTCCCGTCGAAACAGACATCTAACACCAGACGCCATCTATTGACCGTCGCCGCAACTAGCGGCCTCGGGTCGGTGACAAAGCCACAACACCAGCTTAGGCAAACTGAAAAGCGTCCACCTAGAGACCATGGTTTCGGGCTAATGGCCCTCGTCAGTCTAGGGCGGACTTTATTCCATGAGATCCACACGGAATCTAATGGGATCTTGACAATCTGCCAAAGAGGTGTTTAACTGGCAAAGTGGCTGGGCCATATCTATGGCTAAAATATAAATGGAAATTTTTGCCGGTAGGAAATTGATCTAAAGAGACAAGGGTCGCCTCTCCCGTTAAAAAAAAAAAAATGTTCTCATCTATATATTAATCTTGTAATGTAAAATTCTAATTGCTCTCTACATGTATAGATTATTTTATGGAATATAATTAGACTATATAACAAAGGACTGGCCTAGATACTCTGACATCTAAACATCTTTCAGGAAAATTCTTATGATTTTATGACTCGCTCGCAGATTTCACGATATCAAATCCTACTCTGTACTGACGAGAGATGTTATCTCGAAACCGTGTTCTCCAAGTAAACATTGAAAATTTTCCCATATATATATCCATATTTGACACACACATAGATTTAAACATTTTAATGATTTAAAAAAAAGTATTAAAAATTGCATTTATATTGTTGCACCAGGCTGCGGTTTGGCAGATCCTTCAGTCTTGATTCTCTCCTCAAACGCGTCTTGCATCTTTCAAGAACGTGTCTCAACCATCCTACAAGGTTAAAACAGTCAAATATAAGACAACTATATTTTTAGGTTACACCTAGAATATCTCTTTATTTATCTCAACAAAGTTTAAAGCAGGTGGGGTATTCAGTGTATCAAAATACATATTTTTATAGTACATAATATTTTATAGTAAAAATCTGTTTTATAAAAATAAATAAATATATAATTTAAATTTTAAATATATTAAAAATAATATTATAAATAATTTTAAAAATACGCGCATTAATCATGATGCAACAATATGAAGAGAACTTTTTAAAATATTTATAAAGAATAATATAATAATAATTTATGTTTTATCTATAAACAACGCAAAAAAGCAAAGTTTTACTGCTCCAATATGGAAGGATTTAAGAATAATTCTGATAATAAGGAAATAATAAGATTGCAGAAGATTTTATCGAAGTTTTTGTTTATCGTTTGGTTTGTAGGATTAGAGCATGTGTGGTTGCTAGATTATGGGATTAGGCGTGAAGCAAAAACAAGGCATGTAACAAGTTTCTAATTGTAATAAACAAAAAAGATGGTAATATAATCTTTTAAAATTTTAACTTAACTATTTAAATAACATTAAACTATTATGGGAGTATCGATTAAAAGAAAATTTACCGAAAATAGCTGATGTTATGCAACTAATAAAGACTCCATATTTACATACTTGAGAAAAAAAATCATCATAATAACGAATATTTTTCTTTTACAAAAAATAATTCTACTATCCTTTTTATTTTTATTATTTCCACAGCACTGACCAGGAGTCAAGATAACAAATGTAAATATCTTTGTTTACTTTTACTGTTGTTATTTATTGAAGTTGTAAATAAAAATATGTAAATAGACTCACCATTCGCTACACTTTTTTAGAGAAAACTTGTAACCTTTTTGAAAAATAAAGTAATTATTTTATAAAATAAAAGGATTTAAAAGCGCGAATGTTTCTTTTATACATAAAACGAACTTCTACTGTCCTTACTGCGATGAAAAAATATATTGGGAGGGCTTGGCTCATCAGTGGTGAACCCTCCCAGCGGTTTCGCCAGTTTAATCTACCAGACCGCTTCTCAGAGCTCTAATTCTGTATTGGATCATTCTGCTTTTATATGCTACACTGAAGGATGGAATCTTAGAAATGGTTTTCAGGTAAACTATGGACAAAAGCTTATGTGCTACATGTGTATATATTAATTAGATTAAAGCTTTTATTATTAGAATTTGCCTCGTTTAACGCTTCTACATGTAGGTGTAATATAAATTTTGCTATCTAAATTTAATCATATCAAAATCGCTAATTTAGAACAATATTGGTGTTAAGATATTTTCATTTAAATTGAAAATAGAGAGAATATATATATGTGATGATTTATAACCATGGAATTATTGTAATATATCCAAATATGTAAAACGACATTTGAAAATTATCCCGCATGTGTTTCTTTTGAACGAAAAATCGAAACTTATTTTAAGGAGAAATAACGATTATTTCTATCCTTAGGGATGAAGTATGAAAGGATGAATTGTGAAGAGTAATGATGAACGGAAAAATAAAAGTGTCCAGGGATGGGAATCGAACCTACAGTGCTCCGCTTCCCGAGCAAATGCCATGTCCACTAGGTTATCCTGGACATATTTTTCTGTTCGTAAATATTATATAAAGTTATTTTTATACAATATAATGCGGCCTATAATTGTAGAACAACATTTGAAAATATCCCGCATGTGTTTCTTTTGAACGAAAAATTTTCAAATGTCGTTCTACAATTATAGGCCGTATTATATTGTATTAAAAAATATCTAAATATGTGATAGCACATGTGTCACCACATGAATGTAAATAACTTGCTATTTTTACTTCAACTATGAACATCAAATAACATCAATCTGTACCGCTTAAGACTGTAATAAAGTATAGCAACTGTACAGATAGAAGGGGAATGGAGAATTCAGGAGAAACATAAGCCTGAAACTATTCAGGCCTAGTACGATTGGGAAACGAGGCTTCAGAAACCCAGTCCAAGTTTTACGAGGTCATGGCACTCTTGGCTGATGTAACTTCCCCCCCCCCCCCCCCTGATTACGTCATATATATATGTGTGTGTTATATTAAAATATTATTTTATTTTATAAATTATATTTCATAGATTCAAATACTCTGCTAAATCGACCGCAAGAAATCACGCTGCCCCTATAAAAACTCATTGTTGTTGTTTCCCGATGGCCGGCTCAAAGATTCTGTACATTATGTAAATAAGTTTTCCATTTTTTTATTCTTACGCCTTAAGCCAGGCAGTATTTTTATTAAATTATGTTTTATATATTCCTTTAGTTCAATTAAAGCTATTTCTAATCTTCACTATTTTTAGTATTATACTTTCAAGATTTCAACCACGATTGCATTACCATTGCATAATCTAAACAATTCCAAAATCAAGCAGAAAATGTTTTTATTTTATAACATATATATATTATATAATCTAAAAACTCAAATATTTCTATATTTTAAAATATATATTTTTTATTTTATTCATTGATAATTTTACTTTTGTTATCATCGTTTTTAGAAAGACTTTCAGTTTTGTTGTATAGTTTTGTTGTAAATATGCGTAGTTAACATATCTATCCTTTTAAATCACTAATATAGGATTAACTTTATAAATTCTATATAATGGGAAAATAACTAATGTGTAATAGTTCCTCAAGTAATTGAAAATAAAAGCCACTTGATGGTAAATAATTATCTTTTTCTTATCACGACTGCACCTTCAACCCTTTATCTTATCGATCCTTTGTCTTATCAACCCTTTATCTAACAACAACAAATTATTTATAACATATATACGAGTATATACACTTTGTATGTAGTCCCCTAATCATAAAAAATAGTTAGGAAGAGACTTTATTTCAAGCTACCTTTTCCCTAAAAAAAAATAGAATCAAATTTATTATTAGCTCTATTATATACTTTCAAAGTTTTTAAAAACAATTTTTTAATATAAATTACGATATATAAATAAAAGATAAAATATTTTATTTAAATCTTAAATTCCCTATTTATTTTCCAATCGATTTCATTTTTTAGGCGGGAAAATACAATTCAGGGCAGACGATAATACCCTATTGTTTGATAATTAATTTACTTCGAATTTTTATCTTTAGGGAATAAAATAAATCTCTTTTATAATCTTTAACTACCCCATTTTTTAAAATTAATATTAATTAATTTATATTCATTGTCATATATATTTATCTTTTTTAATTAGATAGTAATCAATAAAATTTAATTTTCAAATATTTATTTTAAAAATTAATACCGAAGATTTTATAAGGCAATAACACGCCATCTATATAAAAGAAATAAAAGCATTAAAGCACTACTTTTTCTTTTACACATAAAATAAAAATCTACTATCCTTACTGCAATGAAGGTGTATCAATATTGCATATATAAGCAGAATCGTTTAATACCGTATTAGACAATTGACAATTTAAACAATTTTAGTGATTCTTTTAATCAAATTTTACAAAGATGAAAAAAATAAAAGAGTAGAAGGGTATATAAAGTGTAGGGGAATATATATATATAGTTGTGTACAAATGTCTTCAGTAAGGAAGGTTTCCCCACCTTGAGAGAGTTCTCCTCCAGACAAGGTCTTCACTCCTCAGTTCCACACCGAGGAAGTACCTATAGATGCGTGTCTTGGCAGACGTCAGGATGGCCAGGGCGTCATCGTCTAGGCCATGCCCGAAGACCCAGGCCTGTAGCTCAGGGGGGATGATGGTAAATGCCTCCCGGATGAGAGACCTGATGTAACGGCAGGACCAGTACCGGTGAACCAGTGACAGGTCGCCGGACCCACAGGCGATGCAAGACTGTTGTATTACTGTATTAGAGCTCTAAAAAGCGGTCTGGTAGATTAAACCGCTTGTAGGGTTCACCACTAACAAGCCAAGCCTTCCCAATATTTTTTTTTCATATCAGTAAGGATAGTGTTTGAAGTTTATATGTTAATTTTATAATTATTGTTATTTTTTTAATTCATAGAAGCATTTTTCTGGCAGACATATTAAAATTTTTATCATCATCATTTTTTTTTATTATTATTGTTTTTTTTTATTCCTTTGTTATTTATCAAATCATTTTGTGATTGTAGTTTCTTTTTTGTTTTGTTCCTTTTCAAGCAATAAAATACATATAGAACCAAGGTGTAATATTCAATTCAAGCATATGGAACCAACATTGATTCATTTTTAAAACAAAGCAAAATCATAAGCTTATATAACTTTCACTTTTTCATACAGATAGTATAAGTTTGTTTTACGTGTAAATGAAATATTCATGCTTTAATAGCTTCATTTCATTTATAACCCATTTATTCCAGGAATTATAGATACCTTTCTCAAATCAAGAATGAATGTTCTGAAAAACGAAGCAAATAATACTTTCTTAAGCTTTTTTCCCCCAAGAAATCCCTAAATACTTTCGTCCAATTTTTTATAATACACAATTTGTTACAAACCACGGAAATTTCAAAAGTTTTTAAATTAGAATAAAGACAGTGGAGGATTCAAGTTGCTTTTGTGGTATTGAGGAACAATCCTCAAGACATTTACTGATCGATTGCCCAGCATTTCAAGATTATAGAATGAAGAATGAACTAGTTGTTTATGAACTTAACGATTTGATTTCCAATAAAAAATCATATTTAAAGTTCAATTCATTTTGTAAATACATTCTAAACTTTCTACAAAATCTGGATCTCTAATGTTTTCATGTGTTGAATAATGTAAATAACTTATGTAAATAAACTTTTCTCCTTGTTTGGCGCAAGTATCCCTTGCGGGATATAGCGCTTTGGAAATAAAATAATTGGTAATTTCATATATAAATATGACACTATAATTGCCTTATGTTTGATTAAAGCTTAACTGGATTGTTTTTATTGTTTGGGGAAGAGCATTACTCGATGCAAATATTTATATATAATTCTACATTTTAAGGCGAAAGTATTGACTGTTGACCACTGACTCGTTCTGATGTAATCATTGGATGTGATTAATTTACTCAGTCTACACGTTGTTCTAACTGTTGTAAATGGCAATTTTGTGTACATATTTCATACGGTGTACATATTTCAAGCTACTATTTCTAATTACTATATGCAAAATTTGACATTGAATGTGTAATTTGCGTGCTTCCCAATGTTTAATTATGTCAATTTCACGATGATTTGATTTGTATATAATTTCAGATTTACACGCAATTATACTAATTGTGGATATGGCGTGTCTTTGCAACTGTTAAATAAATAAATATGTAATTCTACTGTCCTAAAAGTTTATGTCCATAGTTTACTTGAATACCAATTCTAAGATTCCATCCTTCAGTGTAGCATATATAAGCAGAATCGACCAATACAGTATTAGAGATCTAAGAAACGGTTTGGTGGGTTGAATTGACGAAACCGCTGGAAGTGTTTATTACTGATGAGCCAAGCCCTCCCAATATATTTTAATCACAGTAAGGACAGTAAATATTCTTTAATATTTCTCTAATTCAATGAACCCAAAATTTAATCCTCTAACAACTTCCATTTCTTAATTTATTATAAGTTCTTGTAAATTTAATTTTCGGAAAGGACTTTTATATGAATAAAATTTATATATGTGAAATGTATTTCTTCTTATTTATGTGATGAAATTGAAAAATTATCATATAAATAAAATAAATTTAATATATTTGATTAATAAAAAGATAGAATTTTATAATTTAATTTACCTTTTTTGAATATTTAACTTATTTTCATTTGGAGAAAATAATGTTGGAATTAAATTCGATCCATATCATTGCATATATGTATGTTATGAATAATTTGTTTGTTGTTAGATAAAAGATTAATAAGACAAAGGATCGATAATATAAAGGGTTGAAGGTGCAGTCGTGATAAGAAAAAGATAATTATTTACCATCAAGTAACTTTTATTTTCAATTACTTGAGGAAATATTACACATTAGTTATTTTCACATTATATAGAATTTATAAGTTAATGCTATATTAGTGATTCAAAAAGATAGATATGTTAACTACGCATATTTACAACAAAACTGAAAGTTATTCTGAAAACGATGATAACAAAAGTGGAATTATCAAAATGAATAAAAATAAAAAATAGATTTTTAAAATATAGAAATATTTGAGTTTTTAGATTATATAATATATATATACCTTTTTATTATTTAATATGGGGGTCGGTGGGAGGATGTTCTAACCGTTGGTTTTCGATCACTATGACCCGTGTTCGATTCCCGCATTGGGCACTTTTTTCTTTTTTAAAAAATATGCTTCAAAGGCTCCCGATTCTTGCAAAATTCCAGCCCCACCAGCGAGTGCAAATACCCAAACTGGGGCTCTGGCACATTTGTAAGTGCAAAGTCTAACTGTTTTTCACATGTGTAGACATGTGGTGTACTTACAGTAAAAGTAGTCGCCTACCTCTACCCATCATGATTATCATGGCCTGTACCACGTGTACTAGGGATAAGCAAAAAAAAAACGAGCTCATCAGTGGTGATCTTCCCAACGGTTTCGCCAGTTTAATCTACCATATACAGCTATACACTATTATAATTAACTGTTTGATTATTAATCCGGTACCGGAAATGAACTTTTGGCAAAGTATTTTTAAGCGAACTAAAGACACAAGCTTTTAAAAGAACAGCAAATAAGCATTCATGCTTTAATGCTTTCATTTCTTTTGTAGAGATGGCGCGTAGTGCCTTATAATCAATTTATGACTAACTAGCTTGTCGCTATTGTTTGCGGAAGAGCATTGCTCGATGCAAATATTTATATGTAATTCTTACTGTCCTATAAGCTTATGTCCATAATTTACTTGAATTCCATAACTAAGATTCCACCCTTCAGTGTAGCATACATAAGCAGAATCGACCAATACAGTATTAAAGCTCTAAGAAACAATCTGGTAGATTAAATTGGCGAAACCGCTGGGAGGGTTCACCACTGATGAGTCAAGCCCACCAAATATTTTTCATCGCAGTAAAAATAGAAGAAGTTTTTTTGTTCTATCTGTAAACGAAGCATTCATATTTTAATGCTTTAATTTCTCATAAATAAATGCTTCGAATATTGTTCCTCCACAAACAATCAATAAAAGCTATTTTAAACCGAACATTATCATTAGAGCACCATCATTTCTCTATTTCTACATAAGATCCTGAAGTACTTAATTTGCTATGATAAGGCACAATTTGGATTATAGATTATAAACATAAGGTAATAAGACCAAATCTAAATAGATAGTGTGTGACGTTTCGGTAACAGTTACTATCTTCAGACAAAAGTGCTGAATGCTTTTTTTCAGTACTTTTGTCTGAAGATGGTAACAGCGCCTGTTACCGAAACGTCACACACTATTTATTCATTTGGATTTGGTCCTAATACCTTATGTTTACTTAATTAGCAAGTTCAAACACTACAAGTAAGAGACTGTTAATCTTATCAGCATTCTAGATTGAATCTATTTTATTAATTCGTTCATTATAATTTTTACCCAAATTTTTAATAACTATGATAAATCATTTTTTCTTTGAAACGGTCCTATAATACTACATATTATTACATAGAAAATGTTGAATTATAATATTTTTGATAAGTAAAGCACGCCTTTATGAGTGATAAATACACACAATTTTACACCTGAATAAACAGAATAATTGAATAAAATGAAATTCAACCCAGAAAAGACCCCTATGGTCTTAAACACTATTGCGATATCATTGCAAACTCTTTATTCAAATACTTATATCATTTTCAGAAGTAATGCTTAAAAATCTCAATCTATATATATAAAAATGAATGTATGTGTGTGTGTCTGTTTGTTTGTTTGTTTGTCCTTTATGCCTGACCAAACCACTCATTGGATCGCCATGAAACTTTGGGAAGTTATTTAGTATAGTACTGGGAAGGTTTCTAGCAAATAAAATTTTTGAAATAACTTTTCGCCTAGAAATAATCAAGATAAATATTCTAATTTATCTGTTATAATTCAACAATCTGCTCTAAATATTATCATGATGATACGATGATTTTGTAATGTAGAAAATTAGGAAAGACAAAATTCAGGATGACACGGCAATTTATTTGAGACAAGAATAATGATACAATTCAAAGGCAAGATACTATTCCTTTAACTTCCAATTACCGAGGGAACCAATTAATATTGATTTTATTCAACTTATCGAGTATTTTTCAAGGGACCGGGAAAAATGTTCACTTTATCGAGAGATTCGTTAAACAAACCTTTACTCGGGTAAAACCCGGGCGAAGCCGGGTACATCCATACAAGAATAATGATACAATTCCAAGGCAAGATACTATTCCTTTAACTTCCAATTACCGAGGGAACCAATTAATATTGATTTTATTCAACTTATCGAGTATTTTTCAAGGGACCGGGGAAAAAATGTTCACTTTATCGAGAGATTCGTTAGACAAACTTTTACTCGGGTAAAACCCGGGCGAAGCCGGGTACGTCCGCTAGTTTAATATACAATACTTTGGGTTTAAATTTCATCGTGTTAATCTTTGAATATAATACTCAAATAGATTAAAATCGCGACCCAGAACATACTTCTTTTTTCTTTGAAGAATTCTCTCTTTCTCTATAGGGAGAAGATAGCTGTTGTCTCCCCTTCTAACAGGGAGGAGGTTCTCGAGTATCTGACGTCTGAGCAGAGATCTGTTCAATTCCTCGACATGGCAACAGTCGGGGAGATCTGTCCGACTTCAGGACGTGACATCATACCAGACTACCATCAGTGGGATTCCTCTGTTTAAAACAATTTTTTTCCTATTAACCCTATATAATCTTATATTAAAAATAAAGAAGGTATTTCCTAACCACAAGCACATGTGCTTTTTAGATATCAGAGCGCTATCTAGTGGAGCAAAAATAATCTAACGTTTATTTAACTTGCCCCGTAATATTTGGCCAACCCAATTTCTTGATAAATCAATAAAAGCCATCCACGAACGCATTTCACGCTGTTGGCGCTCGTCAGCGTAGAGTAAGCTGTACCACTGATGATATAGATGGGACTCTGCTATCTAAAAAGCACATGTGCTTGTGGTCAGGATATGCCTTCTTTATTTTTAATATCAACACCTGACCTTTTTTTTTTCATAATAGTATATGTACGATTAATAAAAGTATATTCAATATTTCTTTTTCTTCCTTCTTTCATATCTATAACCATCCGCCTCAATTTTTATAATACCCAGTTTATAACGAACCATGGAAATTTTAAGGGATTTTTATCAAAAGTTGGCACGATTGAAGACTCTAGCTGTCATTGTGACAACGAATTCCAGGACTCGAGACACCTACTGCCGGAATGTCCTTCTTCTTCACCGCTAGACAACAGACAATAAATAATGTTGTATATCTATATCAATTTGTAAATAGCAGAGAGAATTATCATAAGTTCAACTATTTTTGTAAATATATTTATGATTTTCTTTCTAACCTGAAAGGTTCAGGTTCCTAATATATATTATTGTTTCTCTTTTTATTTCGATTACTTTTTTTTTTGCATAAATATGTTTAGAACTGTTTCTGTTTTAAAAAAATGTAAATCGACGCAATTATCCCTAGCCGGGATATCGCGTTTTGTGTGTTGAAATAAAATAAATATCTATAACCATATTTTATATAGAGCGGCAAACATTACTCTCTACTATTATTAAAATTTTACACAAATAAATTTACTGGCAATGCGCTTCTTTTAAATATCATCAAATATTATCTCTACAGACCTTACTGCAATGATATGAGTTATTGAATAAGAGGGCTTGGCTCATCAGTAGTGAACCCTCTCAGCGGTTTCGCCAAATTAATCTCTAGACCGCTTTACTATTGTATTGGATTGGTTTGGAATATACCCTGTATTTTTTATGGAAGGCAGCTTAGGGGTGTTTAAGGAACTATGGACATAAGCTTATAGGTCTGTAGAGGTACAAACATATAATTTCAAGGTATTGCATCGAGCAAAGCTCTTCCGTAAAATATGTTTTCATAACAAATATATATTAGTAAATAATATTTGATGATATTTAAAAGAAAGGCATTGCCAGTAAATTTATATGTTACGATGCACAAGCGTGCCATCTGTTATCAGATTAAAAAACTATTCTAGACGCGTAAGATTCTTTTTAAAATAAAACAACCTCTACTGCCCTTACTGCAATGGAAAAATTAAAGGGAGGGGTCCTGGCTCATCAGTGGTGAACCCTCCCAGCGGTTTCGCCAGTTTAATATAGATGGCAATTAAATTTAATTTACTAATATTACTCTCTACTAACCCCTACAACACTACAGTATCGGTATAAACATCAGAATTCAATATTACAGCGCTAGATTGAACCGGCCAAAACGCTGGGCCAGGCCTCTTTCTGAATGATAAATTGAACAAGGGGAAAATACTAACTAAAAATACCTATTTGGGTTGGTACTCTATCTCTCTCTCTCTCTCTCCTGCAGGGATGGATCTTCGGGCATGACCTGGAGGACGACGCCCTGGCCATCCTGGCGTCTGCCAAGACCCGTATATACAAGCACTTCCTGGGCCTGGAGATACGGGGCGTCCAAGAAGACCCTCTCATCGTCTGGAGGAGGACTCTGGCAAGATGGTGGAGCCTTCCTCAATCATAATTTCACTGTATTATTCCATTATTTTTCATCCATAATTGACTAGTAGTCAATAAAGTATGTTTAACCGTCTCTCTCTCTCTCTCGAGCGGTAACTGGGCCGAGCTCGTCGACCAGGAAAAAACAACTCCCAATGGAGGAAGACATCACCGGCTGAAAAGACCTTCTTTTTTTTTCTGCATTACACTATATATAATTTTATATGAACATTAAAATATGTTTAACCGTCTCTCTCTCTCTCTAGGAGGGGGTATAAAAGAAAAGATTTATTAAAAATAAAGAATTTTCAATTAATGTGGATTTTTCTCTCCCGGCAGACATAATGACACCAATTCATCATAGTAATCCCATGGTTTTTCCCCAGCCAGCTGTGTCTCTATAATCCATTATTTAAGTAACAGCTCGGTTTGTCTATGCTCCTCGTTTTACTTGTAATTGTCTTCAGCTTCATCACTTCTTCCCGACACCATCACTGCTCTTTCACGATGACACTTCAAATCTAACCGTAACTTTTCTTTTAAAACAATTTTTTCTTCGTTTTATTTCAATTTGATTTTTTAGATCAATACCTTTATTAATATCTTTATTTATATAGATTTTTTTATTTATTTACCAGTTGCAAACAGGACACGCTATATCCGATCTGGATAATTGCGCGTGAAACTATTTACAGTAATTGTAGTAGAGTAGGAAACAGAATTGTCAAAAATAAAATAAACAATTAAGAAAAAGAGCATTGAATAAACATATACATTAAACAAATAAGCAACAACATATGCAGATAGAAGAAATCGCAAGGTAGTTATTTTATATAGATAGATTATTCTTATAGATATATCAAAGGATTGTAAAACGACATTTGAAAACTATCCCGCATGTTTCTTTTAAACGAAAAACCAAAATTTATAACGATTATTTCTCCTTGAAATAAATTTTGGTTTTTCGTTTAAAAGAAACACGTGCGGGGTAGTTTTCAAATGTCGTTTTACAATCACAAGCCGCATTATATTGTATTGTATTATATCAAATGATTGTGAAAAAAATATGAAGAATGAAATTCAAATAATAAATATACGTTTTAAGCTGTTGATCCTCATCAACATGATGCAATCTCTATTTCAATGACCAAAAAAAAAAATTGGTTCTAGAAGATTACTGAAAAATATGGATATTTGACAAAAATATATTCACAAATAATTAAAATTTATCTATCTCTGAATTTTCTATTTTAAAAAAGGAACTTTATAAAAATATAAAAGTCTAACTTCAGTCTTCATTAGCACAAACTACCAACTGTCCTACATATTACCACGTGGAAAATTAGGGAAGACAAAAACTTCAGGATGAGACAGAAATTTATTTAAAACAAGAACAAACTATGGAGGATAAACAAAAGATAAGGAATGAGGGAAGTTTACAGAGTGTTGGGAATCTCTTATGGTTCAGACACACAATGAAACAACAAATAACAAGTTTACTTACAGCTGAAGTGGTTTTAAAGAATTAGGCAATTTTACCTTTTAAGAAAGTATTTTAAATTTATTATTTTCAAAGAGAGAGAGAAAAGAACATTTAACAATTTACATTACAATTACTAATTTTGTAAACAAAACATACACTCCTTTCTTCTCGTTTTTATATTACAGTGTTGTCAGTCTAAAAGTATTTCAAGATCATTGATTTACTATTCTTCTTTTTTTCTAACACAGAGTAGTAAAATATAAACATTAAAAAATGATACTCTGTTAATACGAGTGTAAAATAATAAATGCTTGTGAAATAACAAATACTTCGCTACAGTATTATGTTCTCATTGTTGGGAGAATCTTAATAAATTAGTCTCTATTTAAACTTAAAACTTCTTTATTGAAGGCACAAATAACAATGACTATTATTAAAACTAAATACTCTTACACTTTAACGTCTCCTCAAATACTATCTCCCACCCCTACTCAAAGAAATACACATATTTATATACATACAACACCACAGAATAAATTATTTCACAGATTAATTAAATCACAGAATGAAAATGAATATTTTAAATGATAAACATCAACACTCATCACATCAGGACTTCATATGTCAACCAAACAGACATTTCCATGCAATGGTAGTTCCAATATGGAAGTCCATCATGGATTCAGATTCTAAAACAATTTTATTGGCCTCCTTTAATAGAAATGTATACACATCGAGCCAAGAAATATATATGATTTAAAAAAAAGAGAAACAATATACACGACTATAAAATAAAAGGATTTAAAAGCGCGAATGTTTCTTTTATACATAAAACGAACTTCTACTGTCCTTACTGCGATGAAAAAATATATTGGGAGGGCTTGGCTCATCAGTGGTGAACCCTCCCAGCGGTTTCGCCAATTTAATCCACCAGACCGCTTCTCAGAGCTCTAATACTGTATTGGATCATTCTGCTTTTATATGCTACACTGAAGGATATAAACAATATATTACTAATATTAACAATATTACTCATGGGCAAACCTTGAGGAAGGAGGCAGAGTCCCTATATATATATATATGTTATGAATATTTTGTTGTTGTTGTTGTTAGAAAAGGGTTGATAAGACAAAGGATCGATAAGATAAAGGGTTGAGGTGCAGTCGTGTTAAAAAAAAAGATAATTATTTACCGTCAAGTAACTTTTATTTTCAATTACTTGAGGAAATATTACACATTAGTTATTTTCACATTATATAGAATTTATAAAGTTAATCCTATATTAGTGATTTAAAAGAATAGATAGAGAGAGAGATAGAAGTAACCCGGGCTCCTGGAGCGCAAAACGCCAACTACCCGGGCTGTCCAGCAGTCTAGTTTAGAATACTAGTCACGTCCTGTACGGGTTGCTGAGCTAAACCAGTCCACCAGGAAGTTCCATGCTGGCAGAGTTTCTGGTAGGCGGGCCAGTGATGAGGAATCGAAGTCTGCCTGTCCAAGCAGTAAAGCCGTTTGCGTCCTAGGAAAGCCCGGAGACGGCCTGTTGAAACGAGCGGGGAGTTCTTGAAGAAGCACGATGTCAGCTTGAGTCGTATTGGCAAGATCAGCAAGCTCCAAGATGGCGGAAGGAGACCTGTGGGCATTGGCCTGCAAGATTCTTAGGGTTCTTGACATGATTCTTGGATTGGGCGATTTTCGCCTTCACAAATGGACACAAGGAAGATGTAGCCAGATGGTTGATGGCAGCACCAGCTTTTTTACTGCAGCGGCAGCAGCGTGCCTGGCTTGCCTCGACGGCGCACTGTTTGCCTTCGTGCTCAGTAGACCCGCATTTGTAGCAAGTCGGATGGGCAGCAGTGCAGTAAGGGGCTCGGTGTCCAAATCCGCAGCAGCGGAAGCACTGTTTCAGGGAGTGACTCCTCTCAAACCTATGCATTAAGCCCGCTATCGGAATCCGTCCTTGTTGTCCCAGAATTTCAGCTACCTTGTTATCCACCTCCACGAACACTGTAGCAGCGCCCCGTGCATTGTTTCCAGAACGGTGCACCACCTTGATGGAGCGAAGACCTGGCAGGGATTGGATGGCGTGGTTGGAGGAAAGACCAGTACAAATCTCCTCATCGGACACATTGTTATCGACACTGAATAGGCAGTATCTCGGTAGAATGGTAGGGCGCTCATGGCAGGACAGGCTAGATGGGAGTGTGGCCAATTTAGATGCCAGGTTTTTGGCCACTTCGTCCGTGCTGGTATGAAGTACCACTTTGCCACTGGAGTTGATGGAGGCTACCATGTCCTTGGAGGTTGTGAGTGAAGGGTCAGCCTTTTGAATTTCCTTCAGAATATCCCTCGGGTTCGCTTTGGGATCGACCGACCTCACGACGACATGAGATTTGAAGGAGGGGGCTAGATTTACAAAGGCGGGCTTTGATTTGGTTATTGGAGGTGCAGTCATACCCGGCTTGGCTTCAACTGCTGCAACAGAGGCGAAAGATGTGGAGGGAGAAGGAGCGCTTTCTGTAGGCTGAGGTCTGCTATAGCTAGCACCCTTGAAGGCATCTTCAAGTAGAAGTTCAGCTTTTTGAGCGACGCTTAACAAGAGACCCCTGGTAGCCATGTTTTTCTTGGAAGGCGAGTCAAGGCTGGAGTCAGCAAGAATGGCCTCAAGAGTGCGGCAGGCGAAGTCGAAAAGATTTGCCGTGCTGTTAAACTTGAACTTGTGCTGAGAAGATGGGGGAGACTCATCATATTCGGGGCGGGGCCGCTTGTTGGAATTTGGCAGGCTCCCATCACCGCCGCCATGTTTGTTCAACACCATGACGGAAAAAGAAAGGATTTTTTACAAAATATGTGCCAGTAATTGATAAAATTAAATGAATATATGAATTTAGAAGAGATATTAAATATATAAGAGTAAATTTAAAGAAAGAAAACCGTTAAATATAATATTAAAGAGATTTGTTTACCGGAACTAAATAGAACGCACGTAACTCAAGAACCGGTGTCGCCAGACTGAAGAATAGATATGTTAACTACGCATATTTGCAACAAAACTGAAAGTTCTATATTTTTTAAAATATAGAAATATTTGAGTTTTTAGATTATATAATATATGTTTTGAAAATCGAGGCATTACACTTAATTCATTAGATAATAAAAGGCATATATTGGATTTAATAAAATATTTATTTTGCCAATATTTCGGCTGGCTGAACGCCAACCTTTATCGAGGCATTACATTTTTGTAAACACAAACTCAGCGCCGCATAGTGTAATGCCTCGATAAAGGTTGGCGTTCAGCCAGCCGAAATATTGGCAAAATAAATATTTTATTAAATCCAATATATGCCTTTTATTATCTAATAATATATATGTATGCTAAAAAAGGAACAACTTACTTTTGTCCATGAGTATAAGTATGAGTATGGATGATAAATGGCTAGAATTTAATGAGACTGATATCATCGAATTTATTATAACATAGGGTGTTGTGAAAATGTTTCAAAATGGAGACAAAGAAACGAGGTGTATTGAACGGAAAGTAGACGATACAATAACAACAATACATAAAAACACAATTCTTTCGTAAATTCCTTTCAAATTTACATTTAAAAAGGATAAAAGTAAATAATTTAGATTATTTGATTCAAGAAAGTTGTAGAAAGTTCCAGATGATAACAATCTAGAATTAATTAAATAAGAAGAAAGAAATGTACACGTGTAAAATATTGCCAAACGAACCTTTTTTTTTTACACTAATTTTAATCTATCGTAGAATTTCAAAATCGATTAATTTATTTTCCTGATCCATTCGAGGATGTTTCCTTTCGTCTTAAACCAATTAAAACTATTAACACACAATGGTTAAAATAATTATCGGTTCGACGCGCAAGTTAATTGAAAACGAAGCCAATTAACTAGCAGAGAATGTTTGGACCAATTTATATAAATGCTTATTACAAATGGCTTAATTCCAAACGTACGAATTTATTTTAATTTTCGTATATTTGTCTCAGGATTTATATAAATAATATATTTAACAAGAAATTAGACCATTAACATATTTTATAATTTTTTTCTAATTCGTTATTTTAATATCAGAAAAAAATTACTTTTGTGTGAAATTATTTAATTATATTTACGAATTATTGGGAGTACAAATAAGTTTTGAGGGATTTGCAAAAGAAGCCAGAACAAATATTATATAAATAGCATCGGACCTTGTGTGTAAGGTTACATGTTAAGGCTTCATCATTTCCCCAAAAAAATCAGAAGAAGTCTTTTCACTTAAGTGTAAGGAACTTTTCTTTTGGTGCTCTAACCATGTCAACCTTTTTGCCAACAAAACACAATTTGCGGGAAGCGCTGCTTTTTTGTTTTAATTTGAAGAAAAGTTCAACTGATGGACATCGATTGCTGTGTGAGGCATATGGTAAACTGCTCTATCAATAAAATCATGTGAGTACTGGTTTCGGCGTTTCAAAAGTGGCGATTTTGACACCAGAGACAAAGAACGCGGAGGGAGGCCAATAAAGTTCGAAGACGCTGAGTTGGAGGCTTTATTGGACGAAGATTCAAGCCAAACTCAAGAGGAGCTCGCTGAAACCTTGGGAGTGACTCAACAAGCGATTTCGAACCGTCTCAAGGTCATGGGTATGGTGCAAAAACAAGGAAATTGGGTTCCATATGAACTCAAGCCAGGAAACATAGAGCGCCGTATTTGCACGTGCGAACTACTGCTCAAAAGACAAAATCGGAAGGGTTTTTTGCATCGAATCGTGACGGGGGACGAAAAGTCGATTCACTACGACAACCCAAAGCGCAGAAAATCGTCGGTTAAGCCCGGTCATGCATCAACTTCAACGGCCAAACCGAATATTCATGGCAAGAAGCTAATGCTGTGCATCTGGTGGGATCAGCTCGGAGTGATCTACTATGAGCTACTTCAGCCTAACGAAACCATCACTGGAGAACGTTACCAACAACAATTGATGCGATTAAGCCGAGCATTGAAGATTAAACGCCCACTATATGCCAAAAGACATGACAAGGTGATCTATCAGCACGACAACGCTCGGCCACATGTTGCAAAAGTTGTCAAGGAGACTTTGGAGGCGCTTCAATGGGATGTCCTACCCCACCCGCTGTATTCACCAGACATTGCTCCTTCAGACTACCACATGTTCCGTTCGATTACACATGGCCTGGCCGAGCAGCACTTCACTTCTTACGAAGAGGCGAAAAATTGGGTCAATGTTTGGATCGCCTCAAAAGACGAGGAATATTTTCGACACAGAATCCGTATGCTGCCTGAAAGATGGGAAAAAGTCGTAGCTAAAAATGGACAATACTTTGAATGAAATATATTGCACTGATTTCTCTGAATAAAGCTTCGAATTTATAAAAAAATCCCTCAAAACTTATTTGTACTCCTAATATATACTAAATTGTATACTAATTTATAAAATAGGTAATGGAATGGGTTTCATATAATTTTATAAATCAATTTTTAAAATTATTTTTTATTAATAAAAATAGGAAATAATTATTTTTTTAAATTGGTTATTATTTTTAAAGTGAATTATCAAAGGATTATTTTGACATTTATTTGTGAGTAAGATTAAACGTTTTCTGATTTTTACATTTTTATAAAATTCTCATATTATTTTATAAACGTAAAAAGTGAAAACTATAAACTTCAAGAGTTAATATCTTCGAAAACAAACTGCATCTTTATACAGTTTTTTATTAAAGTTTTTGCTTTCAAAAAATAGATTGGCTGTCCTTATTCATGAGTTTTATGTCATAAAATATGGAACATTTAAGTTATTTATATATTTATCAAAGAAATAATCTAAAGAAATTACGACTTTTACTCAATTTATTTCGTAATAAAATTTTAGATAACCCTCATTTAATATAAAATATATCATAAATTCCATACAACTTTATGACATATAAAAATTTGACATTGTGCTAAAACTAAACAGACTAGAAATGTATACAAAAGAAAATTTGCGTTAGAAATGAGGGCCTAGTGAAATATGGGTCGTATTAAATATTTACAAAATCAATAATATTCAACAATTCCATTTTCAATATTATAAAGAAATGAAAGAGGGGATTTTTTTTTATTTTTAGCTTTTCTATTTTCCACAATTTGGCGCCAAAATAAAAGGAATTTATAAACTGCCGACAATGGAGTTGCAATTCTTTTGGTCTGATCTAAAAATACAACATATATTCTTCATTATAGAATATTTGTACATGGTTATAAATTATACATATTTTTTATAAATGTTATTTTCTACAGTGTACATATTTTAAGGTATTTTTATTTGATAATATTTTACCATAGAAAATATTTAATCGCTCAATGTACAATAAATACTTAAAGTATTTTTTAAATAATTATTTTAAAGAATAAAAGAATCTGACTTAAATGTTTTTACTTATTTTTCTATTATTTTCGCTATCAATAACAACATTTTTGCGCCTATCTTTCAGTAATATATTAGCTCGTTAATATTTGTTTTTAACACTAATTATTTTTCACAGAGTTTAAATTATGATATTTGTATATATATTTATTATTTTTTTAATTAAAACGACATATATTGGATGAAAATATACTTTATTTCACCAATATTTCAGTTGGCTGAACGCCAATATTTGGTAAAATAAATGATAATTTGACCCAATATATGCTTTTTTAATTAAAGATCTATTTAAGGAGAGAGAGATTGCTCTATTTTCAATATATATAGTATTTGCATATGATGAGCCAGGCCCTCCCTTTAATTTTTCCATCGCAGTAAGGACAGTAGAAATTGTTTTATTTTAAAAAGAATATTACGTCTCTAAAATAGTTTTATAATTTGATAACAGATGGCGCTCTAGTACATAGTATTTGTGTTGACAGAAAAAGGCTTTTTTTTTAGTTAGGAATTGGGTAAATTATGTTTGTGTTGTTTACGTTACAAATAAAGAATAATCTTTTCGAGTCTCTTTGCCGGAATATTACACTTTGTTCTCATTATTAAAAACTTTTTTGTCGCTTGATTTTCAATCTTTCTCAACATGACATCAATAAAGAGATTACGCTCATATCTACAACTAATGATAATAACAATTTACTTTTACTATGGTAATATTTTATTTTTGTGACCCATTATTTTTATCGGGGAACTAAAAGAGATTCATTAAAGAAACTTCATAATCATTCTGTGTAAGTTTTTATGGTTCAGTTTTCCTAAAACATATTGATATGGGTTAGTAAACAGGAAAATACATTAGGTTATATAGCCCTAATCTATTTATCAGTAAAAAAGCAGAGTCAGCTATTATTTACTGTGCAGTCTAACAATGAGCATAATTGTATATTTATTAGGATAAGTAAAGTATCTAACGATTTTGAAAACATTTAGTTGGATATGACCGTTTGTCATTGATTTCTTTCCAAGATAAGAATCTTAGTTCGCTATTCTACTTATGAAAATGAATTTTAAATGAAGAAACTTTTTAAATTGAATAGTTAATATCACTAATATTTCTTAGATAATAAACAACTGGTATTGAAAGATTTATAAAAAATTAATGCATATATTTTAGACCCATTTTCACTGATATATATAATTGATAAAATAAACTGATAATATACTTATTAACGTGATACTATAGCAGCAATTTTACACACCCAAGATAGTGGACATTGCTGCTACTGTGAAAGAGATGTACTGGGACATCTGAGTCTCTTCATTGGACACAACAACGTGATACTGCTGTTGAAGGACTGACAAATCGTAAAGCTTGAAAATAAAAAGTTGCACAAGAAACTTAGCCCTGGAAGCTTTATTTATTTTGTAATTATTTATCTAATTTGGGAGAACTTGTGTTTAAGGAAATATATAAGGCATGGATTCTTTCTCTCACAGATACTGGAGTTGTTGAGCCGTGCGACCCCTGCTCCGGGAAGTGTTC
Organism: Cordylochernes scorpioides; assembly: GCA_030710605.1. Classification (NCBI taxonomy): domain Eukaryota; kingdom Metazoa; phylum Arthropoda; class Arachnida; order Pseudoscorpiones; family Chernetidae; genus Cordylochernes; species Cordylochernes scorpioides. The sequence continues at coordinate 10,742,054 of CP092866.1, read as the reverse complement.
GTTTCTTGTGACTGCCCCTGGACCCGCAGGCCTGGCTCTTCGGTGTCAACCTCCATCCCGAGGCAATGACAAGTGTAGCGGCCATCTACAAGTACCATCTTGGTCTTGAGGTGGGTAACACCAACCATCACATCGACCTGCCCAATCTGTGGGAAAGAATTCTTGCAATCCATCGGTGGCGGAGTCTTTCCCTCGGTGGGCGCCACCAATGACGACTTGTATATATATTTATATATATGTATATTTGTCAATTATTTATATATTTACGTCTATTTATTCATACATTTATCATTATATAATCATATTTAGTCACATTTATATTTATTCTGTATTTAACCTTATATAATCTTATATGGACTTTGTAATAAATCAGTTTCAATCTCAATTTCTCTCTCACTCTTGAAATCGTTATAGAAGTATGCATTGATAAGATTCCTATAAAAAATACCGTAGTGTACAGATTTCTTTCAAAAAATGTTAATACTCTGATATAGCAAACATATCTAAGGCTTTTGAATAAAACAGAACTAAAATATTTATTACTGACTTATTAAAGCTAACCAAAAGGTATAGAAGTGATAGAAATTTATTACAATACAAACACTATTTCAACATATTTGATTTGAAAATTACAATATCCATATATTTTGACATGATATTAGAATATATATAAATAAATTTGGCCCAGCCACCTTACCAGCAAAACACCTCTTTGGTAGATTGTGAAGATTCCATAAGATCCCGTGTGGATTTCATGGAATAAAATCCGCCCTAGACTGACGAGGGCCATTAGCCCGAAACCATGGTCTTTAGGTGGACGCTTCTCAGTTTGCCAAAGCTGGTGTTGTGGCTTTGTCACCGATCCGAGGCCGCTAGTTTAGGCGACGGTCAATAGATGGCGTCAGTTTTTGACGTTTATTTTGACGGGAGAAACGCCCTATGCTTCTATGGATCAATTTCCTCCCGGCAATTTTTTCTATCTATATAAACAAATAATATACACACAAAGCTTTATTAAGATCACCGGTCTTATACAGATTCACCACAGGAAGAAATAATAGATGGAGCTCCTATACTCCAGGCAGCGCAGAACCCAACAACAGCCTCCTGGTCCGACACATGTCCAATGGCCATACGTTCCTTTGTGTATACCTCATGGTTAGCGAATCACTGAACAGGCGAGTGTGGAATCAGTCGCGTTCTAGTCTTCGCTTTCCTCGTCCAAAAACAAATAATATACAATGTATATATAGAATACAACAATCAAACGACAAGCAATTTTTTTTTCGTTGAAATAATAAGTTGATATTAAAAATCAGCATGTTTACATTGTTTATAATAGTTTATAGAACGTAAGAGATTAGGTAGAAATTGTTAAAGTTAAATAAATACCTGAGAGGGTTAAAAGAATGTGACGGAACTGCACAATACGCAGAAATATGATTTTAAAAAAGACAGAAATATGGAAAATGTCACCAAACATTTACTCAGACATCCAATAGAGAGTTGACAGCTATGATAAACCTTCATCTGAAATTCAGTTTGTTTCTCTTTGAGTGAATCCTTTAATGCTTAGGTACCATCCAACTTGAATTAAATTTAGAATGAATTTTCCTTTTATTTGATATCAACTTGAATCCCGTAGAGAATATGTTAGTTAGAAGCTTTTAAATTATAATATTTACCGTTATTTTTTATTATTATTTGATAATAAAGTTAAGCGCACATATTAGATTTATCATTAAAATTGTTGTTACAGATATTACTTGAGTTATTAAATTTACATTTCAAATGGTAATAAATCAATTTATGCAATCTCTCTAGTTAGAATTAAAAGTTCGTTGATAGCTTTTAAATATTTCATTTTGTTATCTATCATTAATTAGCCAAATTTTAGTTCAAAGCTCTTCAAATTTGGTAAGTCTATAAATTTTAAAATATCATTTCTGTTCATAGATCAATTATTATTACAGTTTGGAGACCTATTTGGAGATTTTAGTTATGGTCACACATACAAAAGTCATTTTGAAAATAGAGCAATCCATAAATAAATATTTAAATAAAAAGGTATATGATGCACTAGCACGCCATCTGTTATCAAAATTCGAAACTATTTTAAAGGCGTAAGATTCTTTTTGAAATTAAACAATTTCTACTGCCCTTACTGAAATGGGAAAATTAATGGGAGGGCCTGGCTCATCAGTGGTAAACCCTTCCAGCGGTTTCGCCAGTTTAATCTATCATACCGTTGTTATATTGAATTTTTGGAACTTCATTTTATAGTGATACTTTTGCTAGACTCTTGGAATGGGTATTTTAGATACTTGTATTTTGATTTTGCTTAGATATCTATCTTTTATTATTATTTTTTTTTACTATGAAGCAAATAAAAGATGACTATATTTAGAAAAACTTTAAAGAAAATCATCAATTGTGAAGGGATTCGAACCTGCCTTTTTGATAGAAAACAACAACAAAGAGACATAAAATCCTTAAAACAACAGATTATAAAAACTATTTTCTGGTTAAATGATTTTTGTTGAGGACGAGATATTAAACTAAATTGTATTTAATTTTACATCCAAGCGTCTTAGTGATTCTGCGTTTCCTTTATTAGGGGACGCGTCGTTATTATCAAGAACAATGAATGTCGGCCAAGCAACCTCTATCTCTTCATAATAGAAAAATAAAATTCAAAATGGAATTTGGGTTTGTTGACTTTGCTTAGAATTTTTAATGAGACTGATTCCAATAATATATATGTGATAATCTGTATATAGGAATATGTAACCCCACCACAATCTATGCAAAATGTATCGTCAAAATATTTAATAAAAGTTAGTCTTCGCGAAAAGGGAAAGAACAATTAACAGGATTGCATCATCCAGGAAGTAAAGGTCACTGCCTAGGACCCATAAAACTTAAGTTCAAAGGTTTTCTTCTTCCTGGAGGATTGCAATCATGGCGACAATGGAGGTACTAAGCCAATTACATTTAAGCATGACAAATCAACAACCAATCACCTTTAAGCATGACCAATTGATAGCGAATCATCAGAGAGCACGTGGAAGGATCTCCACCAATGAGAATTCGAGAAAGTTAATGACGATGATCTCGGACAAGAGGTAAAAAGAAGGTAGGTGACCGTGCTAGAAGCAAGGTGTGCTCAACATAGGCTCCAACCAAGGTAGTGTCCGCTCCATCATGTGAAAGGCAAATACCTCCAGTCAGACTCATCAATCACCCTTTCGCAAGGTCATATTTTTACCCCATCCAGGTGTGCTCGTTCTTCCCCTGTGGAAAACCACCATTCGACCAAGACTGCGCCATCAATCCAATCATATCCACCCAACCACACAACTCGCCAGGATTCGACATAGAGTCCACAGCAATCTCACAGGAAGTCAACACCCCAAGTCGACACCGCAACCCCAATGCGACATATATATATTATTAATTAAACATTATATTTATTGATTTACATGAGAGAGAACAAAATATAAAAGGGAAACTAATGTTAAACAAAGGAACCTTTTTTCTTTAGGTTAGCGCCTATTTACCTGTGAGCTTACACACACTCTGTGATAACAATTAATTAATATATATATGTATATATATATATATATACAACAGGGTTAAATGGTTGTGTTTATTCGTAAAGGCCTTTCACACACACTGTGATTTCTGGCAGTTTCATCTTATTTGATTTTTGCATTTCTTTCTTTTATATTCACGCTATATTATTAACTATATCTTTCTTGGGGAGTTATTTTAGGGAGAAAATGTTTTTTTAATAGAATAGATTAACTTCAATTGAGAGTTATAATAAAGAATAAAAGAGAAGGAAAACTTGATAAATTTTCTTTCTTTTCTTTTAATTGGGTTTCCTTAAATCGTGGCTCAAATTGTGAAAGAAGAAGAAAATTTTTTCATAAGAATAGATGTTTGAGAAGAGAAAGTTGCTTCTAAATTAGTTCAATTATTCTATGATCTCCCCTATTGGATTTCAAAATTAATTTTAGGGAAAAAAATACCAGAATTTAAAAAAATCGTAGAATTTAATTATTGTTTTTAGAAGGTTTGTTTATGCATGAATGAGCGTTTAATGATTTTTAAAAGGATTTTTTTTTACCATTTTCATTTTAGTGATAAATACAAACTCGAAGTAAGCTCTGTTATTGATGGAGGAAATTTTATACTAAAGTGCAAATTGAAGATCATATGTACATATTAGCCTACAGAGCTTTATTTTGAAATGCCTAAAAAGAAAGCTTAATATCCTTTTGCCGCTTTTACGTTCATTACAAATCAAATCACCACATATGTATATTTAATTTAAAAGGCATATATTGGTTCAAAATATAAATTATTTTTTCCAATATTTCAGTTGGCTGAACGCCAACCTTTATCAAGGTGTTATAACATTTTAAAGTGTGTCAACAACAAACTCAGCGCCACATAACGTCAACAACATTATGTTTTTAAAAATATTTTGTTATATTCAAAGGGGAGAAAAAAATTGATATATATATTTTATATTATGGACAAAATAATTTTTGTAAAATATAGATGTGAATATTTTGGAAATTAACAATAACGCCTATTTTATATATTAAAATTATTTGTACTATCTTTTAAAAGATTTTTCGTACAAAAATAAATAAAAATAACAAAATATATATAAAAGAAATGTTAAACTAAAATTTTTACTGAAAACACAAAACGTAAAAAATGTTTGAAAGGTTGTGTTTTAATGTCCATCCATAGAGAGCAAAACAACAACTGACTCACCCGTGCAGCCGAGGTCACGCTCCGCTGCGTCACGTGGGGAAACATAGGTAGATGTTTTCTTACATGTTCTCAGCACATCCCCCTTTTTAAGACTTGAAATATATATATACATTACAAACTTTAAATGCATAATATAATTAATAATGAAGGCGATCCACAGGTTTAACAATTCGTCCACTCCGGGTTCTTATCTGGCCGTCTTCTGAGTCGTTAGAGGGATAATCCACAACTGGGGTCTTTTCATTTTCAACCAGTTCCTCCCCCGAAAAGGTCGGCGTCGATGGGTCGGCTGGATATTGCACTGCATATCCTTTTCGTAGATGGAACCTGTTTCGACGTAAAGTCCCAACTGGAGTATCAACCATATACGACCTTGGTGTCGATGCTTTCTTCTTTACAATCCCCCAGGTTCGCATATCTGCAATCCAAACCGTGTCACCTTCGGATAGCTCCTCCATGTCCGTAGCTCCGCAGCGTCGATCATATCTGGATTTCATATCCTTTCTCCTTCTCCCCTCCTTTCTTTTCAGGGTCTGAGAGTCCACCAACTTTGGATTAAGTTTCCCTGGTGCAATTGGCAAGGTCGTTCGGAGTTTACGTCCCAGATGGTTCACCATGCCAAGAAATCTTCTTACGCCATGAACATCGGTCGGAGCAGGCATCTTCGCTACTGCTTCGATTTTCGCTGGATCTGGTCGAATACCGTCTTCGTCCAGTATGTGCCCAAGAAAATTAATTCTTGGCACGCCGAAAACACACTTGGCCTTGTTTAGTGTAACTTTCGCCTCTTTCAGTTTTCGGAGCACTAAACGAAGAATTCGATCGTGAGTCTTGGAGTCGGAGGCAAATATCAGGATATCGTCCAGGTAACACATTACACCGTCCATGCCTTGCAAGATTATTGACATAACTCTCTGAAAATACTCTGGGGCGAGTGAGATTCCAAATGGCATTCTGCAGTATTTATATCTCCCAAAAGGAGTGATGAAGGTCGTTAAATGCTGGCAGCCCGGGCTCAACGGAATCTGGTGAAAGCCACTGTTCGCGTCCAGTTTCGAAAAGAATCTTGCTTCCCCCAGTTGCCCCAGCATGTGCTCCACCACTGGCATGGGATGCACTTCGCGCTGTACATGTTCGTTCAGCCTTGAGAGATCCACACAGAGTCGTATGTCGCCATTCGGTTTACCAGCAATCACAGTCGGTGCACACCATTCAGTCGCAACGTTAACTTGTGCTATGATTCCCGCCTTCTCGAGCTCTTCCAATCTTGTTCTGAGCTTTTCCATCAAAGGTATTGGTACCCGTCGAGGAGTATGCACAGCATAAGGTTTTGCTCCAGGTTTCAATTTGATTTCGTAAGGGTTTCCGATCTGTCCCAGTCCTTCAAATACTTCAGGGAATTCCTTGATCGGGTTAATTCTCGTCGCAACCACTTCAATCCGCCTCGCCAGGTTCAAGAGCTCACATGCCCGGCGACTCAGAAGAGGTTCACTCAAACGACGAATGACATAAATCTTCTCCTTGATTTCATAACTGCCATTTCGCAGCGTTGATATAAACATACCCACAGTCTGAAGTTCGGAAAATTCAGCAGCTCTAAGGTTGATATCACTTTCCACTAGTCGTTGCTGTCCCATTATCTTCTTGAAGAGACACAGAGGAACACATGTAACATCCGCCTGGGAGTCGAGCTTGAACTTCACCTTTTTCCCGTTCACTTGGATTTCTGCTGTCCATCGCCTCCTGCACTCGCCTTCATCATCATCGAGATTAGATGAATCCTCCACAGCTGAGACCTCCAGGAGAAAACCAATTTCTTCATCAAGTTCAGAAACAGCTTTGACTTCCGCAGTCTTCGCCTGCTTATCTGGACAGCAATTTGCAAAATGGCCAGTTTTTGAACATAGGTTACATCTTTGTCCTTCAGCACGGCAAGCCTGTCCTTCCCTGTGGGTGAAACCTCCGCATTTTGGACATCGTGATCTTGTTTTGGCTGACTTCTCCTTCTTCCTCGAAGGCTGCTGTTGTTGTTTCGGTGATTGTTTCTTCGAGTTGAACTTCACCTGATTGACCTTTTGGCTTGTTAAGGGACGCTGCAGGTCGACTTGCTGCTGTCGAACGGCTTCCTGCTGTCGAACCATTTTCACCGCCTTTTCCAAAGTCAGTTCGCTGTCCAACTGCATTCTTTCAGACAAAGCTTTGTCCCTCACTCCAACCACTATTCGGTCACGGATCAACTGCTCATGAAGACCCTCAAATTCGCAACTATCAGCCAATTTGTACAATGAAGTGATGAATTCGTCCACTGGCTCCCGATCCTCTTGAATTCTTGAATTAAATTTCGCACGTTCGTAGATAATATTCTTTCTGACACAGAAGTGGCTGTCGAACGCCTTGAGGACGGAATCAATTTTCGTTGCCTCTTCTTCCTTTTCGAACTTGAAGGTCCTGAATATATCATCCGCGCGGTCGCCCATCAAGTACATGAACAAATCGATCTTGTCCGCCTCCTCTTTCTTCTTCATTCCACTGACCACGAGGTATCGTTCGAATCTCTTCCTCCATTTGGGCCATTCGTTGGGAGTCGAGAAGTCGAAAGTTTCTGGAGGTTGAATCTGAGCCATGTTGAATTATCTTCCAAGGTACACAAAAATCGATATTTTGCAATATACGGGTTCGTACTTTATCCAGTTATCGCTGCCACCATGTTTTAATGTCCATCCATAGAGAGCAAAACAACAACTGACTCACCCGTGCAGCCGAGGTCACGCTCCGCTGCGTCACGTGGGGAAACATAGGTAGATGTTTTCTTACATGTTCTCAGCACAAGTTGGTTAAAATAAAATATTTTAAAAATTTAAATGTAAAATTGTGAAATTCGAAATAAAATAAGTGAAAATGGGAAAATATTTTTTAAAAAATTATATCACACAAATAAAACATTGAAGACATTGAACTATCAATATATATAATAACATAATACATATATATAAAATAAGCGTGTGATTGAATTTGAAATAAACTTAAACGATGTTACATAAATTTAAAGAAAGATATATAAAAGGAAAAATGCGTTTCGAGCATTAAAACATTTTTACGTGCTTCTAAATGTGTACCTCTCCCTATAAAATTAATTAAAATATAGACCTAAAATATCGGGAATTTGAAGTAATAAAATGAAATATTAAACTGTAAATATTTTATGACGATCTAAATTGCGAATATATCTCTGGTAGTTCAATTTTCCTATTTATACTGTCTTTGTCTTCTGCGGAGGTCCAACGTTCCAAAAATAATCGGCAATGTTTTTCATTTATGTTCTGGTATAAAATATCTGTTTTATCAAAGTCCGGTGTGTGGTTGTTTTTCAAAGCGTGGTCTACACGGAGTGATAATGGATTATAATTTCTTAAATATTTTGTAAATTACATACGAAAAATCTTTTAAACATAGTACAAATAATTTTAAAATATAAAATAGGCGTTATTGTTAATTTTCAAAATATTCACATCTATATTTTACAAAAATTATTTTGTCCATAATATAAAATATATATATCAAATTTTTCTCCCCTTTGAATATAACGAAATATTTTTAAAAACTTAATGCTGTTGACGTTATGTGGCGCTGGGTTTGTTGTTGACACACTTTAAAATTATAAAACTATTGCCTTTTTAATTAAAGATTTATCTATGGATTGCTCTATTTTCAAGACATATATATATATGTCATAATTTGTATATAATTGTATGTACCCCCGACCCACTATGCATGTACAATGTATGATTTTCAAAGATTTAATAAAGAATAAGGTAACTGGAGGAAAGAAAGTAGCAACAAGACATAGGAAGCAGGCTAAAAGCGGGCACAAGTATAAATAACTTGTATAGTCAATACTTCCTGACAAGAGGCCGGACGTATCTGGTGACCGCAAAAGTTATAAAAGTAGAGAGACGCCCAATATTTCCGGACAGGACCGGACGTATTTGATAACCGCGGAAGTAAATAGAGTCGAACACACCCGATACTTCCTGACCAGGCCGGGCATATCTTCCACCAAAGAAAGCCGCCAGTCCAATTAGGAAGCAATAACTAAGTAGGTCAACCAATAGAAAAACGGACACGTTCCATCCTTCGACCAATGGGAAGGAAGACAACTCGTGGTGTTAAATCGAAAAGCAAGAATTGTCAGTAGTGCTTTGGCTCCCAAGGAGGTGACATCGGCTCTGGACCTCTCTCCCTCTGCTCATCCCGTAGCTAAGTACAATCACCACCATGTGATCAGATAATTAACAATCAAAACCGCTCCGCCTTCTCAAGCTTTCTTTCCTCCAACCCAGTTGCCTTTTATTTTCAAACCCCATCACATGTCCTGATTATTCCTAACTGTATGCTTCACTTGCCACTCAACGACTGCGTTTCAACCAATCCTCACCATTCAAATCGAACAACAAGAAATTCCGCAACGATATTGTCACAGAACGGTTAAGTCGACAGGATTCTACAACAGTGTAATACATCAAATATTGCAGTGTAATAACTTTGGATAATATTACATATATTACAGAAATGTATGTTAATATATCAATGATGTGTATAGGAAAACTATTTACATATTGAATAAAATCATCTTTGTGTAAAACTTTGCATATTCACTCTAAAATAGTAATCACTAGAAATATATAAATATACCGGGAAAAGTTTTTAAAAGTAAAAATATATATAAATATACTCTAAAATATTGTTAAATAGTTATATTTTTTCAAGTTTTAATTCAAGTTTTGTTAAAATTATTTAAAATAATCTTTTGGAATTATTTTAATAGAGTTTAAGAAATCAGACGATCATTTGAAAACAAAAGACTTGACTAAAAGTAAAATGGCGGGAAATTCAAAAACGTTCAAAAGAATTCGCTAGAGGCTAATAAATATATAACCTGTCAGAAAATTTAATATCAGCCAATCACCTGTCAAATAAATGGCCCAATCAAAACACATTTTAGCGATTTTATTAGAAAATTTTGAATGAGAAGATATTTAATGACATTTCACGATATCTTATTACAAATTTTATTGTGGAAAAAAATATGTTAAAATATTTTATTTAGCATCAGATTGAGAAGTCAATTTAAAAGATAATGATATTCAAAGATGCCGAGAGAACTATTATGACAAGGTTGCCATATTTATAAATATAAATTCATTTTAATATTTTTAAAAAATGAAAAGATATATCGCTTCCTAATATAATGCAATATACAAGTAAAAACATTTATAATTAAAAGGAATAATGATTTTTTTACAGAATTCTCTCAGGCTAACCCCTTCTTGAATTCTTCACATGTAGGGGGCGCATCTGTCATAATTTGTATATAATTGTATGTATTGTGCAATAATTCATTGTGCAATAAATTGATAAAGAGGGAGCAATCTCTCGAAATATTTTAAGAGAAAAAAATGTTTTTTTTTTTCTTTACAGATCCAGGTACGCCCTTTTATATAATCTTAATTAATGGATCGCCTTTTGACTCAAAGTATTTATTATTTTATTAACAGATTACGTATTTTTTAATATTTATATTTTGCTATTCTGTGTAAACTTCCCTGATTGCTTCTCATATTTTAATTTGTTTTGAATTAAAAATAAATTGTCATATTATTCAATAAGGCAAGTAGCTCCTTTATGACGGAGGACTACTTACTATCAAACCTCCCTTGAAAATTAAACGATTTATAGCCCGTCTAAGAATTCTATGGCTACTTTTCCGCGAGGTTATCACGGGATTTTGGGACAGCGACTCTTTAAATTGCTACTTCTGCAATGCTGTCATCCAAGACAATTTGGTTCATTATCTATTCCATTGACCATTCCTACAGGACAAGAGACTGGAAATTCGCGAAATTTCGGGGCTAACTCACTACAATGAACAACATGTATATAACATTTTTACTACTCTCCTGCTGGATAAACCATTTGTTTATAAATATTTAAAATTTTTCAAGGCGATTGATAAAATGAGGGAAGAAGTGCTCAACTCCACAGACAACGGCTGATTGCTCCCCCTCCCCTCTAAATTGCTTTTCCTCCTTACTCATGTACATATATAACCTTTTAGGGGAATCCCCTTGTAAGACAATAGTGTCTTAATAAAGGTTTTTGTTGTTGTTGTTGTTTTTATTTTATAAGGTTTGTATTTTCTAATTTTCTATGTGACACTATATAAAGTGAGAGAAAAATAAAATTATTTATGACTACAAAATAAAATGTTAATATAAAAATAAAATATTTCATATCACAACTCCCCTTTTACTTTCTTTTTTTTTTTTGTATATACATTTTTTGTATATTTTAATTAATTAATTAATTGTTTCCACAGAGTATGTGGGTAAGATTACAAAGTAAATAGGTGCTAACCGTTAGAGAAAAAAAGTTCCTTTGTTTAATATAAGTTTCTCTTTTATATTTGTTCTCTCTCTTGCAAATCAATAAATATAAATCAAATATATATATATCAGAAATATCAAAATATAATGTTTGATTATAATTCTTGGAATCAGTTTCTTTAAAAAATTCTAAGCAAAGTCAAAATATATTTGATCCAATGTTTCAGCGATTTTGTCTTTTTCAAGTTGAATAATGCCAGTAGATCTTATCTCTCTCTTTTTTTTAACTATTCTCAATTATTTAAAATATCTTTGAAGTTAAAAATATTAACGACAACAATGATATGCAGCAAAGGTAAATGATTCACCCTTTTATCAAACATATGATTTGACGAACTAGAACACGCCATGTATGCCACAGAATATATTCCCCAATCTCACAACTAAATAATAATAAAAAGGCAAAAACAATTCTGGACTCATCAGAAGAGATATTATTACAGACCCATCTCAAGATACCTGAAGAGCGCCATAAAAAACGGCCACATTTTGATGGATGTAACACACGATCAAGATGGATCCAGTCAAGCCTCCATTAGGTCTTGATTATCACCTACCATCCATCAATTTACACCTCGCCCAATTTGAATACCCTCTCTTTTATTCTTTATTAAATATCCCTATATCTCCTTATTTACACAAAACTTAAGGAAGTTATACCTATTAACATGTATTCCTTCCTTCTTTTATTTCGAGAGCAATGTTGCACATGACTGGTACAGAGCAGGAGGGACAAGCACCGGTTCTGTCCTCCAAGAGAACAACAGTCTTTGATTTCCAGACTTAAGTCTGGTCATCTACGGACAATGACTTTCCAGAATGGTTGCAAGGTTTGCCCACTATGTACTAAGTGTCAACCTGCAACCCCAAAACACATTATTGACTGTATTAACTCATCCATTGATGAGCTCTACTCTTCCCCAGCAGACACCATCAAAAGTCTCAAGCTTTACAAGCTTGATACCTTAATATGATTGAGTGGAGATAAGAAAGAAGAAGAAGAAGATTTTGAGAGCTTTATAAATAAATTAATTTAATAAAAAAATATTTTTATCAGCGGCCTTTCTACAAACCACATCAAAACCCCACAAATTGGACGTGATATGACCGCCATAATGAAAGCGACTTCAAACTTTAAAAAATATATATTTTAGGTGTTCATTAAACTTACGCGCTGGCTCAAACATCGTGTAACGATAAATAGGAACATTATAAGTGATCAGAATGGCATTCTTTAGAAATATTTATGACATCGGTTACATGCCGTAACACCTCCCATTACTCAGCCAACAGAAATATATCACTGAAGAAATAATGGCCATGTAAAGTTTCTATGACCCCTTATCTCACAATCTCAATACATTCTCATCCTCTTTTTGATAATAACCCATCAATTTTTTTCCCCAAAAATTTCATCTCCCCTAATGACTGGAAACCTGATATTTCCTAGCGAAAAGTTTCGAGTGGCTAATTATGGTCAATTTATTTTAATTAATTTCTTCTAATTATCTCCCTCGGCCAATTAAATTGACTTAGGTAATTATATACACGGGATTAAACTCTCTCACTCAGCCTCATTAGAATCTTCTGGTGTTGATGGGAACTTGTTGAAAGCTCAATCATTTAGGGCGATGACAGATTGGGCAAACAAACCATCAATCAACTTGCCCACATTCCATATCAAAACATTGAACGTTAATAACAAATATGTATATATATATATATATCAAATTACGAAACTATTTTAGACGCGTAATATTCTTTTTAAAATAAAACAATTTCTACTGCCCTTACTGCAATGGAAAAATTAAAGGGAGGGCCTGGCTCATCAGTGGTGAACCCTCCCAGCGGTTTCGCCAGTTTAATCTACAATACCGCTGTTATATTGCATTTTTGGAACTTCCTTTTATAGTGATAATGATGCTTGACTCTTCTAATGGGTATTTTAGATGAACTATGGACATAAGCCTTTAGGACAGCAGAATTACATATAATTATAAATATATAATATGCTTCGAGCAATCGCTCTTCCACAAATATCCAAATGGCGCGCTAGTGCATCGTAATATAATTGTTCGAATAAAAGACACAAATTGATATTTTCGGAAGAGCGATTGCTCGATGCATATTATATTTTTTCAATTATATGTAATTCTGCTGTCCTAAAAACTTATGTCCATAGTTCATCTAAAATACCCATTCGAAGAGTCAAGCATCAGTATTACAATAAAAGGAAGTTCCAAAAATGCAATATAACAGCGGTATGGTAGATTAAAGTGGCGAAACCGCTGAGAGGGTTCACCACTGATGAGCCAGGCCCTCCCTTTAATTTTTCCATTGCAGAAAGGGCAGTAAATATTGTTTTTTTTTTTTTTTTTTTAAGAATATTACGCGTCTAAAATAGTTTAGTAATTTGATAACAGATGGCACGCTAGTGCATCGAAATATATTTATATGTCTAATTTTCAAAATATCCAAGATGTATAATTTCTTTTCGCCAAAATAAGTATGCTAAACTGTAAATATGTTAAGCTTGTGTTAAAATGTAAATATGCAAATTCATCCATCTATAAAAACTGTACAAAAACAAACGTGGCAGACATCGCGGGCGAATGCTACGGCACGTCGCGGGTGCACTGCTCACTTGGCTGGAACTAATTCTTGAAGATTACATGCATAGCGGTTTCACCCTTCCATTCGATCACGACATATATATATATATCTATATATATATATCATTTTGAAACAAATTCGTATAAAGAGTAGCGTATATTGTGGCAGTATATATATTCGTTGTGGGTTAGGAACCTAAAGAAGAATGTGTTATTGTTAATTGTGGCTTCTGGAATGATCTATCTTCTATTGAAATTATCTGATTGAATATATATGATAGCACTTGATTTTAGAGTATATGGAAAGACAAGGTATATTGGAAATAAAAGGGTATTTATAATAAACTAATATTCTCTTTAAATTAGAGCTGATCTTACCCAGAGTAGAATGCTCTATCCAAGGTGTGGATTTGCAATGGTGCAAAGCCTTGAGTTCGTCCCGAGGTTGGGATCCACGACGATGAAGATTCTCGAGTTCGGCCCGAAGTTTGGACCCACGACGAAGAATATTCTCAAGTTCGGATCGAGGTTGGGACCCACAACGAATAATATTCTTGAGTTAGGCCCGAGGTTGGGACCCACAACGAATAATATCCTTGAGTTAGGCCCGAGGTTGGGATCCACAACGAAGAATATGCTTGAGTTCGGCCCGAAGTTGGTACCTAAGATGACAAAGACACTTGAGTTCGGCCCGAGAAGAGAACCTACGACGAATAGATTATTGAGTCCTGCCTGAGGTTGGGACTCGATACTCTGAAGATTCTTGAGTTCGGATCGAGGTTGGCACCCAAAACGAATAATATTCTCGAGTTCGGCCCGAGGTTGGGACCCACAACGAAGAATATTCTCGAGTTCGGATCGAGGTTGGGACCCACAACGAAGAATATTCTCGAGTTCGGATCGAGGTTGGGACCCACAACGAAGAATATTCTTGAGTTCGGTCCGAAGTTGGTACCTAAGATGACAAAAGACACTTGAGTTCGGCCCGAGAAGGGAACCTACGACAAAGAGATTCTTGAGTCTCTTGTCCGAGAAGGGAACTGTTGACTTCAATGATCCTTTAAAGTTTATTCACTCTTGATAAAGTCCGTATAATCAACAATATTGATTCAAGGTCATGATTCTGACTTGAATAATCCTCCATTGTTCACTAATTAATAATGAATCCAACAAGTTACTTTCATTTAATAAATAAGGACAAAATAAGAATATTGACCAAAGACCATTCTGTACTGGATTGATTCTTCAAATTTCATCCACTTAATAATCTGGTATAAGTTACAACTTTGATTCAACATCAGATTTGACTTCATTGAACATCTAATATTTATGAGAGAGAGCGATTGTAATTTTGAATATTGAACAAGAATCATGTTTAACATCAAGGTCCATTTACAACATTTAATTTTCACAATTTAACTTGCTACTTGTTGCATCGTGATAGATTCTTGTCCTAGACTGCTTCATTCGCACGATTTTGATCACCAGAAAGAATCTCCAAACTTCACCTTCTTTTGTGATAAAGACGTCCAATGCTAAGAAACAAATTGGTATTCCCAAACAAAGACCTTTACTCCATTGTTTTTCCTTTCTATCTAAGAAGATAAATCTATCTCCAAAACTGACCATGTCGTTGTTTCGTAATTATATCAAATTTTCCTCCAATCTACTATGTATTTAGCATAACGCCTAAATAACAATAATAATGCATATTTCTAATATTTTATATATATATATAATGATAATCTTCTTGAATATTGAGCAATCCATATGAAATTATTAATTAAATGGCATATTTTGGATCTAAAATAAAACAAACATTTTATTTAATATAAAATGCCAATATTTCAATAGGCTGTACGCCTAACTTCATCAGGGCGTTTCTTGTTTTTAAACTGCTTTGGATGATCACGCGATGCCTTCACGCGACGATATATAAAATATCTACAACTCTGGGGCTAAAATTTAAAATATTTATATATATAGTCTATTCTTATTGATATTTGTGTGTATATATTTCAATTTTTAGCCCCAGAGTTGTAAATATTTTATATATCGTCGCGTGAAGGCATTGCGTGATCATCCAAAGCAGTTTAAAAACAAGAAACGCCCTGATGAAGTTAGGCGTACAGCCTATTGAAATATTGGCATTTTGTATTAAATAAAATGTTTGTTTTATTTTAGATCCAAAATATGCCTTTTAATTAATATAATGATAATATAAAATGCATTTTTCTCTGTATATAATATTAATTTTAATTTTATAAATTCGAAAATATCTGTTTTCTTGGCTCTGTCTATAAATACGCCTCCATATTATTGTAAACATGTAAGATATGTAAATATAATAAAGTAACAGAAAACGTCGCACCACAAATGTATAAATAAATGATTAGTAAACCACAAGCATACAAACTCAATATATCATTTCGAATTAATATATAATAACTCAACCTATTTTTACTTTCTAGTGTATATTCAAATTGAAGGCTTTTTTTAAGTATGTAAAAAGGTTTATAATATAAACCTCATCCCTAAGGTTAGAAATAATCGTTATTTATCCTTAAAATAAATTTTGATTTTTCGTTGAAAAGAAACACATGTGGGATAATTTTTCAAAGGTCGTTTTACAATCATAAACCGCATTATATTGTATTATAATTTCAATATTGAATTACACCGGGATGTGTTCCTGCTTTTAATTCGAATTAATCCATGATAAAACCTCCATTAAATGGATCCAATCAGAATGTAGAAACAGAGAAGTTACATTAGCCAATCTCTATTTACTTGGATCTTTCAACATTTGCTAACAAATATGATGATAATGAATTGTTAATCCGGGAATGCCGAACTAAACGTTCCCATGGACGACAGAATGATTGGAGCACTTTGCTCTCTGAACCAAATCTTGGGCTAATGGCTTCATCAAATTCGATTAGCTTCCAGAAATTTATCCTCGTAATTGCCCCCTTTACTATTGACATTAGGTTTAAATTAAGTTAGGTTAATATAAAGGAATAGTTAGTTAGTTAGAGTTACTCATTTAATCTGGGAATTATGTAATTACATTAATCTTCTTTTTAACATTATGTCTTTCTGTTGTTTAGTGGTTAATGTATTAATATATATATTTAGATTTACATTATACAAGCTTATAGAGAATAACACGGTTATGGTAACCGTGTACAGGGAATTCTGAAATGTGGCTGACTAACGGTGCACCCCCCCTTTCCCATGGAGTAGACAAGACACCACCCACTACTATACAAACTTCTATAGAATAATATTAGATAGTAAAAAGGAATATATAGGATTGAATAAAATATTTATTTGCCAATATTTCGGTTTGCTGAACGCCAACCTTTATCGAGACATTACACAAACTCCATATATATAAACAATACTTAAAGTTACACCGCATAAGTTTCTTTTTTTTTGTGTGTGAAAAATCAATATTTATTTCAAAGAGAAATATTTACTATTTCTAACTTTTTTGAATGAAGTATGAGAGGGTGAAAATATGAAGAGTAATGGCGAACGGAAAAATAAAAGTGTCCAGGGGCGGGAATCGAACCCACAACCTTCTGCTTACCGGGCAGGTGCCATGTCCACTAGGCTACCCTGGACATATTCCATATTTAAAGTAAGGTTACTTTAAATATTATTTACGAACGGAGGAATATGTCCAGGGTAGCCTAGTGGACATGGCACCTGCCCGGTAAACAGAAGATTGAGGGTTCGATTCCCGCCCCTGGACACTTTTATTTTTCCGTTCGCCATTACTCTTCATATTTTCACCCTCTCATACTTCATTCAAAAAAGTTAGAAATAGTAAATATTTCTCTTTGAAATAAATATTGATTTTTCACAAAAAAAAAAGAAACTTATGCGGTGTAACTTTAAGTATTGTTTATAATCACTCGCCGCAGTCCTTTATAATCCATATATATATTGTAGCGTAGAAATCAAGTCTTTATATATCTGAAGATGTGAAAGTATTTATTGATGACGTCACGGCGACTAGTCGACAATTATTAACCAATCAACCAAACTATATACAGCTAGAGTATATCGAGCAAGCAAGTTAGGCAACTAAATGATGATTTTACAAAAATAATAAATCTGTTTCCAAATATTTTCATTGAATAATTAAATTAAATAATAAATTATTTCTTCGCCACAATATAATATTGGCAAATAAATCTTTTATTCAATCCAATATATATATTTTTACTATCTAATGATTTAAGTATGGAGCACAAGTTAGAATACTTTCAAGTTTTTTTAGAGAAAACCACACCAAGATGCTCTGCGGTGAGGACCCGACTTGTACCTTCTGTAATTCAAAACTAAAAAATGAAATCACTCACTATATTTTTGATTGCTCTGCTCTGAAAGAAGAAAGAAGAACCCTTATGCTCAAAACTGGGCAACTCTATGCTTCACTTCCATCAATAATTGACAATATGACCCAGAATAAGTATATTGCTACGGCGTTTTATGGTTTCCACAAGTCCATATCTCAGAAGAAGGCCAAGTGATACTCACTCCTCACTTTCTTACTGCTACTCTTTTTGTGTTGATTTCTTGCTTCCCTCTTTCTTCTTCTTATTATTTTTTTCCTTTTATTTTTTTTTCTCTTTCTCTTTTAACTCTGTATATATCGTTATTTCCTTTGTCTCACTGCTTTGTTCTTATGCATACCTCTGGTGAATCCTGTATAGGGTCAGTGACCCTAAATAAAGGCTTATTGTTGTTGTTGTTTGTTGATTTAAGTATGGATTGCTCTATTTTCAGAAATAGAATAAAATTATTACTAAATAAATAAGACTCAGCGCAGGCAACTCTTTTTAATTGAGATTATATAAAAGGGCGTACCTGGATCTGTAAAGAAAAAAACTTTTTTTTCTCAAAATATTTCGAGAGATTGCTCCCTCTTTATCAATTTATTGCACAGTGAATTTAATTTACAAATTATTGTAGATCACATGAAAACAAATTTTTTATTGGTCAAAAACAATTATTGATAATAATACATTAAAAAATTAATAATAATAATAATAATATAATAAAATATTATGAAAATTAAAGACTTTTTAGAATGCAGTATTTTTTTTTTCTTTGCAGATCCAGGTACGCCCTTTTATATATTCTTAATTAATGGGTCGCCTTTTGACTCAAAATATTTTTAATTGATAAAAGGAAGCTTTCAGGCAAGCCTTTCTTCAACTAACTAAAACGTATGTTAGCTGTAGAAGAGCTTGTCCGAAAGCTTCCTTTTATCAAGTAAATAAAAAGATCTGCGGCATGTCTTATGCTTTTTTGTAAATTTTCGAAATCTACAATCCTGTGATAATGAATATATATATATTTTTAATTATCCCTAGTACACGTGGTACAGGCCATGATAATCATGGTGGGTAGTTAGCGACTGCTTTTACTGTAAGTACACCACATGTCTACACATGTGAAAAGCAGTTCGACTTTGCACTCACAAATGTGCCAGAGCCCCGTTTGGTTACTTGCATTCGCTGGTGGGGTTGGACTTTTGCAAGAATCGGGGGCCATTGGAGCATTTTATTTTTGAATCAGAAAAAAACTGTCCAATGTGGGAATCGAACCCGGGTCCTAGTGGTCGAAAACCAAACGGTTTAACCAGCTTTCCACCGACCCCCTATGAATATCATGATTATGTGTAGGGGGAGGGTGTATTTTGATTAATTCAAGACTTCATCTCAATCTTTTTATAAATTTTTATTGTCCTTTTGATATTTCAGCGATCCATCTACAAGTATTGTAGACAACACTTCCTTATTAAGCGCTGTTCATCTTTTTAAAAAAGGGTGACAGTGGTTCACCAAAATGTCAAAAGACAATAAACTTATATAAAAAGATTGAAGAAGACTTCTCTCTCTCTCTCTCTCTCAACTTGAATTGATTATACAAGCTTGTTTTAAAATTGTGTCGTTAATAGTGGTTTTCTTTTCATTAATTGTTTTTAAAATATAGCAATCCATTAATAGATATTTAATTTAAAAGGCATATGTTGAATCAAAATATCATTTATTTTACCAATATTTCAGTTGGCTGAACGCCAACCTTTATAAAGGTATTATAACATATTAATAACTTTTCATTAATGATTATCAAATATGTATGGACATTTTGCCGGGGAGATATTGATCTATGAAGATAAAGGTCGTCTCTCCCGTCAAAATAGACGTCAAAGTTAGACGCCATTTATTGACCTTCGCTGCAAACTAGCGGCATCGGGTCGGTGACAAAATCACAACACCAGCTTTGGCAAATTGACTAGGGCCATTAGCCCGAAACCATGTAGGTTGACGCCAAAGCTGATGTTGTGGCTTTATCACCGACCCGAGGCCGCATATTTGTTTAATACTGTATATACGCTCATGAACAAAACTTAAGGATGTTGTACCTTTTAGAATGTTTATCTGGATTCATACAATAATTCTGAAAGATACAAAGTGACCTATATTGAAGACATACGAGATAACCAAATGTAAACAAAATTTCCTCTGTCTCTTTCAAAAAACAGACGACCTGTATCATTAAAAAGACTTTCTATTTCCTTAAGTTTGTCCATGAGTGTATATCTGTACACTGTCCTTGTATCGCTTGCCTATAATTCTCCAAAACACTGTGTATTTTTAAATGAAAACAAATGCTATATATGAAAAAATAGTATAAATGTAATATTGTTACTGGGATAAGGTGCATAAATTATGAAAAAGGCATCTCCTTATCTTGCAACTGAAAGTTTCTGATGGCTTGCGCCATCTATCGGAATAAATATCAACTATTTTTGTTGATTTTTAATTATTCCAGAAAAATCAACGAGAATAGTTGATATTTATTCCTATAGATGGCGCAAGCCATCAGAAACTTTCACTTGCACAATAAGGAGATGCCTTTTTCATAAATGTTATATATGTTGAACCGCGTCTAATCCACAATCTCTCTGGAGATTAACTTGGTCAAACCGTTTGAAGGATTAATCATTGAAGATCCATTCCATCCTATTTTCAGATTTTATCTTCAGTTCTGTAGGTAGAAATAAAGAGTTTTAATTATAAAAGAGATAGAATTAAAATTCTTCATCAATTTACAGCGATAAAGATCACAAAGATAGTAATGATGATAATATTTATGATATATATTATAAAACGCTCGAAAAAAGAGACACCAAATCAATAGTCGTCATAACGAAATAATATTGAATTCTCGTTCTGTGATAATTCGAAAAGAAATCAATAAAATTCAACGGACTAGGTGACAAGATATATTTACGAGGTGGGAAGACGTGGAAAGTTTTTACGTTAAGAATTCCTATGTAAGTTGTGGCTAGCCAATCTCATCAGTGAGCTGTTTGGAATTTGGACGAAAGTTTGGGAGGAAAGTCACTCTGGCGTATAAAGTTTGGCGACATTAAATCTGACAACTCTGTAAATACCAAACGATATCTATATATACCCTCGACATACCCGGGTACCCTGGTTATCTCTATCACCATATACATGTATATTAAATTATTTTATTTTAAATTATATTTCATAGATTCAAATACTCTGCTAAATCGACCGCCACGCTTTCCCTATAAAAACTCATTGTTGTTGTTTCCCGATGGCTGGCTCAACCTTTTGTACATTATGTAAATAAGTTTTTCGTTTTTTTTTTTTATTCTTACGCCTTAAGCCAGGCATTACTTTTATCAAAAATTATGTTTTTTATATATATTCCTTAAACTCAATTAAAGCAATTACTGATCAAAACTGTTTTAATTATCATACTTTCAAGATTTTTAACCACGACTGCATTGACATAGATTAATCCTCAAGATGTTTAAAAAAAACAGCAGAAAATCTAATATATTTTATTTATAACATATATATATGTATGAAATCATTTACTGGTTAATTTAGAGAGAAATCTTACCGGAAGAGTATTAATCATTAAAATAAAAGGACACCTCTCCCGTCAAAATATACGTAAAAACGATGCGCACATATATAGTTTTTGATTCAATTTTGACGAGTAAAATGTGTCCTTTCTTTTTATAGGTTACGAAATTTCCTCCCAGAAACAAAATCCCATTAGCATTTCGGTCATAGAATTGAACTATACATTTAGCCAACCAAACACTTCTGTGACAATTCTGAAGATATCCCGAATCCCGTGAAGATGAAGCAAGAAGTTGAATATTCTTTGAGTGTGAAAGCTTGTAAAAAATAGGAACTTACCCTCTATTATTAATTTGTTTATTTTTTGCCTTATCGTCTGTTTTGCACAAGTTGAATCTGGTTAGAACGATGTATGTAAATTAGATGATTCTTTTGTTGCCTTAAATACGAAGTAATTAACTTGTTTATCTATATATCTAAAAATGTTTAAAGTTTAATAAATTAATTTTATTAATCTGAGAGTTGTCTTCAAAAACGATCAAACAGAAGATCTCATGAAATCACAGCTCGGCCTGAACTAACAAGAGCTATTAGCCCGAAACAATGATCTCTTGATTGGAGTTCTGAATTTGACAAAGCATGTATTGTGGCTTTATTACACCGACCCGAGTCCGTTAGATCGCGTATAGAGAAATAGATTATGTATATTTTTTGCGTTTATTTTGACAGGAAATCTGTCTTCTCTTTATATGTAATTCTACTGTCCTAGAGGCTTATGTCCATGGTTTCCTCAAATACAATAACTAATATTCAACCTTACAGTGTCGTTTATCTGAAAAAGGTCCGGTGTTAATATTATAAAACCAAATAAGTACGCGTTTCGGGCTGTTGGCCCTCGTCAGAGTGTTGAAGGCTGTACCTCAACGACCAAACAAGTGTCACTTATATAAACAGAATGATCCAATACAGAATTGAGCTCTATAAAGCGGCATGGTGGATTAAATTATCGAAATCGCTGGGAGGGTTTACCACAGATGAGCCAAGCCCTACCTATATTTTCCATTGCAATAAGACACAGTAGAAAGTATGCTTTATTAAAAAAAAAGATTCGTCCTTTAATAGTTTTATTTCTTGTATATAAATATATTGTGGCGAAGAAATAATTTATTATTTAATTTAATTATTCAATGAAAATATTTGGAAACAGATTTAATTTAATTATTCAATATAAAATAATGATCGAAAATATTTATTTGCGTGCTTGCTCAAGATTCTCTAGCTGTAGATAGTTTGGTTGAGTTGTTAATAATTGTTGACAAGTCGCCGTGACGTCATCAATAAATACTTTCATATCCCCAGATATACAAAGACTTAATTTTCTACGCTACAATATTTTTAGAAATTTCCATATTTATGTAAGTTATTTCTAAGTCATCGAATGAACATGAATTACAATTACATTGTATTTTACGGAGTATGTTGTTCTGGAAAATATAATTTTAAAATTAAATAATTTTTATATAACATATATGTTATAAATAAAAAGAAGATTTGATTTTCTGCTTGAATTTAGATCATGTTGAAGATTATGGTATGGAAATGCAGTCGTGGTTAACAATCTTGAAAGAATAATAATATTGAAGATCAGAGATTTCTTTATTTGAGCTGAAGAATATATAAAAGAACATAATTTGATAAAAGTAATGCCTGTCTTAAGGCGAGTAGAATAAGAAAAACAAAAGATTATTTACATAATGTACAAAAGGTTTGAGCCGGCCATTGAGATAAAACAACAATGAGTTTTTATAGGGGAAGAGTGACCTCTGGCGGTCGATTTAGCAGAGTATTTGAATATATTAAATTATAATTTAAAATAAAATAATATTTCTATATAACATATATATAGAGAGAGAGAGAGAACTCAAAACATAAAAAATAGATTCCGTTATATTCTCACCAAAATTACCCAAAACACATCATAAAAAAACCTACAACATACAATATCATAAAACCCATTCCCGCACGTCTTCCTTGAATATTTCAACGCAGAAAAAACACAAAATTTAAAACTAGCTTTTCCTGAGAGACGAAAAAAAACAATTATTTCTCTAACGGAATGCATTCCTTCGCATGGCAAAAAAAGAAGAAGGCGTCCACACAAGAGATAAAAAAAACTCCCCCGAGTATATCTCTTGAAGAACTTCCAGATTTTCTCCATTTAAAAGTGACTTAATGGCTTTACATTTATTCTAAAGCATTCTTTGCACCTAGAGACGTTGCACAAATTGCTTTCCTTCTCGAAAATGTCCAATAGGAAGCGCTATATTACAACCCCTTGTTGGAATCTTTTTGTGTTTATTATCCCGCGTACTAAATGCTTAAATTTATATATTTTTAATTATCCTATTGTATAATTATACAAAGTCATGGAACTTGAATTCATGGATTAAATTCATAACCTTTGTAGAGTTGGAATATAGGTCCTGTCTTGAGGCTTCCATACATTCCAAGAGATGGTCCGGTGAGGTCTCTTTGGTCCTGTAGATGGTGTATTGTGGGAAGGTCTTTACACCATCCTGAAAGAGGAGGGGTCTTATATGGCTGCCAGTTTTGAGCCTGGAGATATAAGTTTCTGTCTGTCGGTTCATCCCACATTCCAGAATAGCTCCAGGCTTTTGGTTCAGATACCAATGTTGGAATGTTGACTCCTTTATTTTTGTTTGTATATTTCTTTTTGTGAATGCATTTAAAAGAGTCAAAATCAACGGTTAAATATGAAATGTTAAATATTTTTAATTGTTTAAAATGTGTTAGAGTACCATCGTATTCTGTGTATTACAATAAAATTATCTTTGTTTCACTTTAATTGGTCGATAAAGGGGCGATTTTAAAGTGATGCAAAGAAGGAAAATGAGCGGTTCATAGGTCTAGAGACAGAGCCAGGATGTCTTGATAAAAACAACGGATGGTATCGTATCGTAGTATGATATATATGCAATAACCGTTTGTATAAAGATAGAATATATGAAAAGAGAGAAGATTTGAATAAACAAGGGCAGTTGTCAGGGGTCAACATCGTTTCAAGTGGTCACAAGCCAAGACCCGATCTCTGCTCCGCAAATGCCAAGACACTTCTCTTTCTCTCTATATTATCACAGCCGACATAGACTCATGTAAATATTTTCATTAATAATTTAACTTATTAAATAAATCAATGTTGATTTGTTTATTCTTTGTTAACATTTTACAGCCAGCGCGCCGGCGTTTTTCATTATTTTTGTAACCAAAATAAAGCTTTTAATGCGAACTCGTTCTGGTTTATTCTACGGTACAATGGAAACTGCTGAACAAAACCCATTTACATCTCAAGGTGTAACAATATATACTCAAAGTAACACAATTTAAACGTTAACTTGGTCAAACTAAAACATAAAAAAATGTTTCCTGTAAAACAAAAGAAGAGACGGAATTATTAAAAACAAAGCAATGGTTGTCCCGGTGTTGTGATTCGGTCACTGATCCGAGTTCAGTAGATTAAAAATACGGTCAACAGATAGCGCCAATTTTCACGTCAATTTTAAAGAAAATGTATTTCATTTTTACATAGTACAGTAAAATAATAATATCTAGCGTCTGAGTTTGAATTTTAATTACAGTAAACTCTCCTATAACGCGATTAATGTGTTCCGTGTTGTATGAAATCGCGTTATAGGAATTCGCGTTGTATGAAATAAAACTTGTATAACGCGAATGTTGTTAGGGTAAATTGTTTTAGTTTTAAACGCGTTATACGAAAATTCGCGTTCTATAAATAAATTTGTCGCAATTTTTTTATCGCGTTATACGAAATCGCGTTGTAAAAACTCGCGTTATAGGAGAGTCTACTGTATTTAATTAAAATTCTAAAAATGTAATGGAGAGAGATTAGATAGAATTTAAAGATATATTTATGCAAATATAGGACATAAGAATTTAAAGATACTTCAGCCAGTAAATATTTTTTATTGTCTCGACGTTTCGACAAAAATCTTTTATCCTTGTCATAATTTTTAACGCTTTGCTGAATGTTTTAATTTTTGTTTGCTCCTGACGAGAACAAAAGATTTTTGTCGAAACGTATAAAAAGATTTACTGGCCGAAGTATCTTTAATTTGAAGAACTATGAATACCGGCCAGGCAGCCTCTATATTTACGATAAGAATATAAGTCCTATATTTGTAATCTCTCTCTCTAATACCTTTTTTTATGTTTTAGTTTTCTGAGGAAGGGTTTGTGCCCGAAAGCTACTTTATATAATTAATAAAAAATATTTGAGGCGTCTTATACCTTTTTTTTTTGTATTTTGTCGAAATCCTAAAACCTATGATAAAGAATATTACTATTTCTTTATTTCAACTTAGAGCGCTATGTCCCCCTAGGGACACTTGCATTTCAAAAATAAACAAAAATTTAAAGAAGAGAAAAAAAGATATTTTAAATATGTACAGAATTAGTATGCAAGTTAGTTAGAAGAAAAGATAAAAAATATCAACACAATTGATATATGTACAAAGGGTTGGTAAGCAAATTTAGTTAAATGAAATCAAATTGTAAAGTATTATGTTTATTCGAGAAAAGCAATTTACAGATTTAAAAAGTTTTAAGGAATATTTCATCATCAAAATATGCTAGATATTAGAGAATTATTGAGTTAAAACAATACCAAAAAGAGTTAATTACTAAATAAAAGCGTTCCATTACTTCCATTATTACTATAGTCATTCAAATCCTTTAGATTCCCAATAGATCTATCTCTGAAATGCGGCGAAGGATCCCAACCACCAAATTATATACCCTGATTGTATGAAAAAGTAAAAGTTGTATAAGCTTATGATTTTGCTTTGTTTTAAAAATGAATCGATGTTGGTTCCATATGTTTGAATTGAATATTACACCTTAGTTCTACATATTTTATTGCTTAAAAAGGAACACAACAACAAAAAAAAAGAAACAACAATTGCAAATGATTTGATAACTAAGAAAAAAAAACAATTTAAAAAAAAAATGATGATGATAAAAAATTGAATATGTCTGCCAGAAAAATGCTTCTATGAATTAAAAAAAAAATAAGAATAATTACAAAATTAACATATAAACTTCAAACGCTGATCAAGAACTTGGAAGAGTTTTCTCCAGCGATTTTCCATATAATCTCTTAAAGGATCTTCCCACCTTCATCCTAATTAGCTGATTTAAGTATAAAAAAGAGTATTGTAATTACTTAATTAGGAATGGAGAAACTTCATTAGTCCAATTATTCTAATCTCTTCATTAAATAAGGTCACGTGACACCCCAATAGCCAATCAGAAGAAAACTGTTTTGAAGATAAGGCGAGAAGTTTTCTATAATTAAATAATGTGGTGAGAACATATGCACATATGTAGGACTCTTATTTTAATTTGCATATGTGACTAAAATTCAATATGCAACATAGTAGATGTGGAAATTTGACAGGGAGAAAATTGATTCGGAAAAAAGAAAAGAACACCTCTCCTATCAAATTTATGGGCTTCTATTGGTCTTCTATGAGGTTTAGCAGACTTGGGGTCAGTGAAATATCCATAACACCATTTTTGTCAAATTAGACACGCCACCTGAAAAACCATCATTTTCGCTTCTAACTATTCTCTGTTCAAGGCAGCTTCTATTTAATGAAATACATGATATTCATGAAATCTTGCGAAACTCACAAAGAGGTGCTTAGCTGATAAAGTCCCTGGATCAAATCTATGCCAAAAATGTATATCTAGAAATGTTTCCGGTAAAAAAAAGAAGAGACGGAATTATTAAAAACAAAGCAATGGTTGTCCCGGTGTTGTGATTCGGTCACTGACACGAGTCCACTAGATTACAAAGACGGTCAACAAATAGCGCCAATTTTAAAGAAAATGTTATATTTTTACATAGTACAGTAAAATAATAATATCTATTGTCCGTGTTTGAATTTATAATACAATTTTGATTTGAATGTGAAGATATCTTTTGAAAGGGAGGAGGGGGAAATTATTTCAAACCATTTTCAAAATTTTCTGAGAACACTCACTACGTACTTATAAACATACGTCTCCTTTATTAACTATATCTAATTCTTTAGAAGTAAATCCTAAGTGAGAAATTATAATAGGATAGGTATATTTATAATTAACACAAAGCAATAACGCGCCATCTATACATATAAAATGAAAGGATTTAATAGCACGAATGTTTTTTTTTATACATAATACAAACTTCTACTGTCCTTACTGCGATGAAAAATATATTGGGAGGGCTTGGCTCATCAGTGGTGAACCCTCCAAGCGGTTTCGCTAATTTAATCCACCAGACCGCTTCTCAGAGCTCTAATACTGTATTGGACGATTCTGCTTATATACGCAGCACTGAAGGATAGATATTTAAAATTATAGACATCAAGCATCAGTGCTAGTTTATAAACATTAAAAATGGATTGTAAGCTATAATATATATACATATATATTAGATAATAAAAAGACATATATTGGATTGAATAAAAGATTCATTTGCCAATATTTCGGCTGGCTGAACGCCACCTTTATCGAGGCATTACATTTTTTGTATACACAAACTTAGCGCCGCATAGTGTTATAATATCACAGTTGAAATCATTTTAAATACAAAGTAGGTGGTGGAAAATTTGTGCATGAAAAAAATATTATAAAAATTACAATCAGAATAAGTTAAATATCTTAAAATATTAAAGGAAAAATAATAAGGTCTATCTTATATTTTAAAATATTTGTATTAAGTACATAAAATATAATATATATATGCATTCATTAACACAAAGCAATAACGCGCCATCTATACATATAAAATGAAAGGATTTAAAAGCACGAATGTTTCTTTTATACATAATTTTACCCGAGTAAAGGTTTGTCTAACGAATCTCTCGATAAAGTGAACATTTTTTCCCGGTCCCTTGAAAAATACTCGATAAGTTTAATAAAACCAATATTAATTGGTTCCCTCGGTAATTGGAGGTTAAAGGAATAGTATCTTGCCTATGAATTGTATCATTATTCTTGTCTCAAATAAATTGCCGTGTCATCCTGAATTTTGTCTTTCCTAATTTTCTACATTACAAAATCATCGTATCATCATGATAATATTTAGAGCAGATTGTTGAATTATAACATATAAATTAGAATATTTATCTTGATTATTTTTAGGCGAAAAGTTATTTCAAAAATGTTATTTGCTAGAAACCTTCCCAGTACTATACTAAATAAATTCCCAAAGTTTCATGGCGTTCCAATGAGTGGTGTGGTCAGGCATAAAGGACACACACACACATACATTCATTTTTATATATATAAATACAAACTTCTGCTGCCCTTACTGCGATGAAAAAAATATATTGGGAGGGCTTGGCTCATCAGTGGTGAACCCTCCCAGCGGTTTCGCCAATTTAATCCACCAGACCGCTTCTCAGAGCTCTTTTGAATGTAATTCTACTGTCCTATAAGAATATGTCCATAGTTTTCTTGAAAACCATTTTTGAGATTCCATCCTTCAGTGCTGTGTATATAAGCAGAATCGCCCAATACAGTATTAGAGCTCTGAGAAGCGGTCTGGTGGATTAAATGGGCGAAACCGCTGGGAGGGTTCACCACTCATGAGCCAAGCCCTTCCAATATATTTTTTCATCGCAGTAAGGGCAGTAGAAGTTTGTATTATGTATAAAAGAAACATTCGTGCTTTTAGATCCTTTCATTTTATATATACATTAATGGACAAAACTTAAGGAAGTTGAAAGTCTTTAATGTCACTGTTTGTTTGTTTGTTTGTTTGAAGAAGACAGAGTCAATTTTGTTCCACAAGTAAAGTAAGTGTTTCAAAAGAAAATATCTACATACCCCGTCTCCAGAGAGCTCTTAGACCTCTTTAGACTAGCTCTTATTACAATTCATAAACAATCCCTGCTACATATTCTACCAATTGTGTGTATAGTATGCTAGACGTAAAGAATATTAGTAGTAATCTATATAAAAATATTACGCAATACGTTTCTTTAAAATACAATATAACGCGGCTTATGATTGTAAAACGAAAATTGCAATTATACCGCGAATGTTTCTTTTTAAACGAAAAATCATAATTTATTTTAAGGAGAAATAGCGATTATTTCTAACTTTAAGGATGAAGTATGAAAGGATGAATTGTGAAGAGTAATGATAATTTCTCTTTAAAATAAATTATGATTTTTCGTTTAAAAAGAAACATTCGCGGTATAATTGCAATTTTCGTTTTACAATCATAAGCTGCGTTATATTGTATTTTAAATTACTTTATATAATATTTACGAACGGAGAAATATGTCCAGGGTAGCCTAGTGGACATGGCATCTGCCCGGTAAGCGGAACACGGTGGGTTCGATTCCCATCCCTGGACACTTTTATTTTTCCGTTTATCATTACTCTTCACAATTCATCCTATCATACTTCATCCTTAAAGTTAGAAATAATCGCTATTTCTCTTTAAAATAAATTATGATTTTTCGTTTATAAAGAAACATTCGCGGTATAATTGCACTTTTCGTTAATACGTTTCTTTATTACAAAATTAATCCTCGAATGCCTCATATCAAACATAAGAACAGTATCAATAGAAGAATAGATATCCAGAACAATTCTGTCATACTCCAAATCAAGAATAAATGGCCATCATTTAGTAAATCTCGTCATTTTTCCTGATCGTGAAACTGTACTGATAACAGACAAGGGCCAGCAACCACGGTTGACGTATCTTGTTGAATTCAAGAAAAGGAATTTTCCAATTTCCATAAATAAAAAAAAAATTCAGTTCATATATTTTCTAAATACACTGATAGACAAAACTTAAGGAAGTTGTACCTTATAGCATATATATATCGGGATTCAGAAAATATCTCTCAGAGTTATTTTCTGAATCCCGATATATATATGCTATAAGGTACAACTTCCTTAAGTTTTGTCTATCAGTGATATTAATTTCCTTAGGTATATAGAAAAAAAGTCCAAAAACAACAGAAAAAGATTTAATTTAGCAAGATAAATCACATCATTTGAGCATGAACTCATGGAATTCGTGTTACACAAGGGGATTAGAAACAACAAGATAAATCACGAGCTTTTTCAAACCTCACGGTTCTTCTACAGGTGAAAGTCCCTCTGTAGTCCCACCTGTAGATGAACCGTGATTTATAAACGGTTTATTCTTCGTTGTTCTTGGATTTTTTGTTATTCACTTCGTAGTTCTCCGATAGATGGAGATCTACTATCATTCTATACATTTACACTCATGGACAAAACTTAAGGAAGTTGTACCTTTCAGCATGTATATCGGGATTCAGACAATAACTCTGAAGATTTTCGATTTACAGTGACTTTTATTGAAGACATACGATATAACCGAGTGTGAACAAAATTGCTTGTCTCATTCAAAAAAAGCAGATGACCGGTGACATGAAAATTTGAAAGTTCCTTAAGTTTTGTCCATGAGTTTATATTGGCATAGTTCATTCTTTTAGTATCCTATAGTATACATTTATATAAATTTTTACATCATCATGTAGAGATAGCTTGATATATAAATATATAGTAACGGGAGAGATTAGGTTACATATTTACATATAATCAGAGATGTTTTCAAGACAAAACACAAGGCAACATAAACTGAAGACCTCTATGCAACTTTCCCATGTAGAATTCCTCAATTTTACATAGTTGAGATAAGCAGAGAGATATGTATTGCTTTATATTGTGGCAAAAAGCCATTTTAAATCATTTGGAAGGTAGATAGAATGAGAATATTTGATAGACACAAGACAAAATAGTTCTGCAGCATATTCTGAAGACCTCTATGCAACTTTCCAACATAGAATTCCTCAATTTTACGTAGTTGAGATAAGCAGAGAGATATGTATTGCTTTATATTATGGCAAAATGCTATTTTAAATCATTTGGAAGTGGCGAGGAATGAGAATGTTCGATAGTAACTGTAAACATAGTATTCGCGTTTAAAACATTGAAGTAAATATGTTTCTTATCATTAAAATTTACCTCACATATCCCCAAAGAATGAGGATCAAAGAAAGAATAAATGCCATCAAATAACTTGGAAGCTAACAATTAACTTAATTTTATTATTCTACGAAGATTATAAAATGAATTGTCTCAAATATTCACGTAGAATTGAATATAATTGCAGGAGATAAATTTTAAAAGAAAAACAGTGCTTTATACATACCTAATGTGTTTCATTTAGTTATAACAGTTAATAATTTGAGCTATATTCTTTTACGAATTACCAAAGTTAGTAACATAAGATTTCTTAACATCGTACAAATTTGCATATAATTTTTTTTATCAATGACCCTAATATAGAATGACGATTTTTTCAAACATTATTTGACTATATGTATAGAAATATAATACAATATATGATCTACAACCGCGTACAAAAGTTAAGAGACAAATAGTGAAAATGATTATTTTTTTATTACAGATTTTTAAAGGAATATTTGTATATAAATTACATATTGGGCGATGTTAACATGTAAAAACAAAATGAATAAAATGCAACGCTTAATTTTATGAATAACATAATTCTGTATAAATCAGACTCATTGAAATGAAGATATATGTGAATATCGGTGTAATACATATTTAAACAAAAGTTTTTTTCCCATCAATTTACAATAAAGTCAATTTGTTTTATTTAACTTTTGTATATGAGTGTAGAATTGTGTTATAACTACGGATGTGGTGGGATTGCTTATGTAAATCTTCAGTGTATGGTGGAAGATGGGATCAGTGTGACCTACCTGTGTCCAGCCGCCGTGGTCATCAGGGCCAGGAGCAGTACCAGCGCGGTCACCATCTCCGCTGCTACTGGAGGAACCAAACTTTCGGTGCGCAGCCGCCTAGCTGAAGCCATCGGACTGCTCCGAGCTCCCATCGATCTGGCCTGTTGACGTCCGCACGCGTGAGATGGACTGGGTGTCAACTCTTGGCCTCGCTAAGTCTTATTCTCACCCTGTCGAACACATACATAGATCTGGCCTGTTGACGACCCCACGCGTGAGGTCCCGTGAACTCTTGGCCTCGCTAGGTCTTATTCTCAAACCCTGTCGGAAACTCACATCGTTCTCTGTATTGTTGACGACCGCACGCGTGAGGTCCCGTGAACTCTTGGCCTCGCTAGGTCTTATTCTCAAACCCTGTCGGAAACTCACATCGTTCTCTGTATTGTTGACGACCGCACGCGTGAGGTACCGTGAACTCTTGGCCTCGCTAGGTCTTATTCTCAAACCCTGTCGGAAACTCACATCGTTCTCTGTATTGTTGACGACCGCACGCGTGAGGTCCCGTGAACTCTTGGCCTCGCTAGGTCTTATTCTCAAACCCTGTCGGAAACTCACATCGTTCTCTGTATTGTTGACGACCGCACGCGTGAGGTACCGTGAACTCTTGGCCTCGCTAGGTCTTATTCTCAAACCCTGTTGGAAACTCACATCGTTCTCTGTATTGTTGACGACCGCACGCGTGAGGTCCCGTGAACTCTTGGCCTCGCTAGGTCTTATTCTCAAACCCTGTCCGAAACTCACATCGTTCTCTGTATTGTTGACGACCGCACGCGTGAGGTCCCGTGAACTCTTGGCCTCGCTAGGTCTTATTCTCAAACCCTGTTGGAAACTCACATCGTTCTCTGTATTATTGACGACCGCACGCGTGAGGTCCCGTGAACTCTTGGCTTCGCTAGGTCTTATTCTCAAACCTTGTCGGAAACTTACATCGGTCTCTGTATTGTTGACGACCGCACGCGTGAGGTCCCGTGAAATCTTGGCTTCGCTAGGTCTTATTCTCAAACCCCCTGTCGGAAACTTACATCGATCATTAGATTGTTGACGTCCGTACGCGTGAGGTCCCGTGGACTGGGTTTCAACTCTTGGCCTCGCTAGGTCTTATTCTCAAACCCTCTGTCGAACACATACATAGATCTCTGGATTGTTGACATCCGCACGCGTGAGGTGGACTAGGTGTTAACTCTTGGCCTCGCTAGGTCTTATCGAACTCTGTCGAGAGCATACATCGATCTGGTTTGTTGACAACGGCACGCGTGAGGTCCCGTGGACTCAGTGTCAACTCTTGGCCTCGATAGGTCTTATTTTTAATGTTTTTCATAAATGCACATCGATCTAGTTTGTTGAAGATCTCACGCCTAATGTCCCAGAAAATGGCTACCCGATTTAGGTTCCCCGAGCTCTTTTACTGCGTGCCTGTTGATGGCCCACATCAATCCAATCTGCTAACGCCTTAAGGACGTCCAACTACCTACTCTTGATTTCTCTTCGCTGACCTGTCGAATAAAAGAATATCGTGGTCTTCGCGATACCATAACCTTAGGTAACAATTTTCTATGGGGACCATCATTCTGGGTAGATTTGATTGTAGTTGTATTTACAGTCGTTGTCGTGTGCACGACTCCATATAGGTTATATGCCAGTTACGTTAGAGCGCTGGTTTTATCCAGCATTTCCCCGAGGTCACCTACAGAGAGGTGTAACTTGGACTTTGACCTGGTATTAAATGGCCGCCTCTAACATGAGGAACAGACGCCCTGTGCAGCCGCTCCTAACATGGAGAACAGACTCTGCTGAATATCCTGTAACCCAAGAATAGGAGCCCTTACAGGGTGCTATCAGTCGGGCCAACTGAACCCAGGTTTTTTAGCGAGCTTGTTACTGCTCCCCCTCTTCCTTTTACAGAGCAGTGCTGCGAGAATCATATGTGGACTCAGAAACACCTGTCCAACCAAAATTGCAGAGATTGAGGCCAACTTGTTGCCTCTTACACACCGGAGAAAAATCGGCTTAGCCGATTATATATACAAGAGAGTAAATGCACCAAAATCACACAGAACCGGAGAATTTATACGAAAATGGAAACCAAAACCAGACTCAAAAGACTTAGCCCAATGCACCTAGCCTACCGGGAACTACTACCAAACAGCACGAGAAATAGAAATGCCCAGAACCAATATGCACCATATAAAGAAAGACCAGAAATCTCCTACAACCTGGATCTAGAGCAAGAATGCTCCAAAAGGGCCGACCACCCTGGGCTACTCAGGAGCCTCGCTATGGAGAGGATTGAAAAAGCAGACAAAGAGACCATACAGATATACACCGATGGCTCACTGGTGGAGAATGGCTCCTCTGGCAGTGGAGTTCTCATCCTTAAAGATAGTATGAAAATAAAAAGAAGAATCAAAAACCCAAAGAACTTGTCAGTTTTCAGATCTGAACTAACAGCCATACTACAAGCTCTAAAACTCGTAGAGAAAAACGAGACTAAAAACATAATAATTTATACAGATTCAAAAGCCGCCATCTTTGCAATTAAAAACTGCTACTATTCACAAGACAGACTCCTCAAAAACATTGCTGCAGAAATCAACAAACTGAAAAAAAAATACCAAAATATGTCTACAATGGATTCCATCACATCTGGGAGTCCCTGGAAATGAGGAGGCCGACAGATTGGCAAAGGAAGGAGCAGCTGGACATCCTGACGCGGTGAACTCGAGACCTACCTTAACAAATTGAAACTACAACTAATAAGGAACCATAGAGATCGTTTCCATCATTCTTGGTACCAGGTAGAAAGCCCCAAAAACAGACCCTCCAACTAAACAGAAGGGAATCGACACAGTTGGCCAGATGGAAATCTGGTCACCTGCGCCCCCTAGTCTATAAAGAGGGAGCCAAAAGCTTCCCCATGTGCACTAGGTGCAAAACCGAAGAGGCCACTCCCCAACATTTACTAAATTGCATTGGAAAGGACAAAAGATCCCTGTACAAAAAACCAAGAAGAGTTCTTGAGCTTCTTTACGAGCACGACCTCCAAGATCTTGTCTAATTTAGACTAAAAGGATAAGTAAAAAAAACAGTCGTTGTCTCCCAAGTGTTCTTGTCCTTTTCTTGACTAGTTCCAGACAATACTACCGGCAATGGTAGATCAATGTATATGCACTATACTGACCATCCAGTAGAATTAAGATGACAGTATAAGTGATAGTGGAAATTTGACATTTCTCAATAACTTAAATCTAAAATGGAAAGAGTAATCACATTAAATATTACCTATAACTAGTCTCAAAGGAAAATTCTGCCTTGATAAATAAGGGCTGTTACCTAAAAGAAAAAAGGGAAAGACCAACAGTCCACTACTGTCAGTACATTAACCAGATATAACATCCCATCATTCACAGTTATCTACTGGATTGAGCAGAACATAGAAATTTATAGGAATATCATTTCTGTACATTACTTCAACTCCTCTACTGCTCTACCAACGGCGCAATGAAAAGAGGAACACCAACAATGACAATACATCAACCAGATCTTACATATCAACAGCCATCATTCACTGTTATCTACAGGATTGAGCATATCAGAGAAAGTTAGAAGAACATTTCTGTACATTACTTCAACTATTCTACATCTCTACCAACGGCGTAAAGAAAAGGGAAAGACCAACAGTCCACTACAGTAGTACATCAACCAGATCTAACATCCCATCATCCACAGTTATCTACAGGATTGAGCATATCAGAGAAAGTTATAAGAACATTTCTGTACATTAATTCAACTCCACTACTGCTCTACCAACGGCGTAAAGAAAAGGGAAAGACCAATAGTCCACTACAGTAGTACATCAACCA
>CP092866.1:10659282-10705416 GCA_030710605.1 Cordylochernes scorpioides | reverse complement strand
TCTCAAGGTGTAACAATATATACTCAAAGTAACACAATTTAAACGTTAACTTGGTCAAACTAAAACATAAAAAAATGTTTCCTGTAAAACAAAGAAGAGACGGAATTATTAAAAACAAAGCAATGGTTGTCCCGGTGTTGTGATTCGGTCACTGATCCGAGTTCAGTAGATTAAAAATACGGTCAACAGATAGCGCCAATTTTCACGTCAATTTTAAAGAAAATGTATTTCATTTTTACATAGTACAGTAAAATAATAATATCTAGCGTCTGAGTTTGAATTTTAATTACAGTAAACTCTCCTATAACGCGATTAATGTGTTCCGTGTTGTATGAAATCGCGTTATAGGAATTCGCGTTGTATGAAATAAAACTTGTATAACGCGAATGTTGTTAGGGTAAATTGTTTTAGTTTTAAACGCGTTATACGAAAATTCGCGTTCTATAAATAAATTTGTCGCAATTTTTTTATCGCGTTATACGAAATCGCGTTGTAAAAACTCGCGTTATAGGAGAGTCTACTGTATTTAATTAAAATTCTAAAAATGTAATGGAGAGAGATTAGATAGAATTTAAAGATATATTTATGCAAATATAGGACATAAGAATTTAAAGATACTTCAGCCAGTAAATATTTTTTATTGTCTCGACGTTTCGACAAAAATCTTTTATCCTTGTCATAATTTTTAACGCTTTGCTGAATGTTTTAATTTTTGTTTGCTCCTGACGAGAACAAAAGATTTTTGTCGAAACGTATAAAAAGATTTACTGGCCGAAGTATCTTTAATTTGAAGAACTATGAATACCGGCCAGGCAGCCTCTATATTTACGATAAGAATATAAGTCCTATATTTGTAATCTCTCTCTCTAATACCTTTTTTTATGTTTTAGTTTTCTGAGGAAGGGTTTGTGCCCGAAAGCTACTTTATATAATTAATAAAAAATATTTGAGGCGTCTTATACCTTTTTTTTTTGTATTTTGTCGAAATCCTAAAAACCTATGATAAAGAATATTACTATTTCTTTATTTCAACTTAGAGCGCTATGTCCCCCTAGGGACACTTGCATTTCAAAAATAAACAAAAATTTAAAGAAGAGAAAAAAAGATATTTTAAATATGTACAGAATTAGTATGCAAGTTAGTTAGAAGAAAAGATAAAAAATATCAACACAATTGATATATGTACAAAGGTTGGTAAGCAAATTTAGTTAAATGAAATCAAATTGTAAAGTATTATGTTTATTCGAGAAAAGCAATTTACAGATTTAAAAAGTTTTAAGGAATATTTCATCATCAAAATATGCTAGATATTAGAGAATTATTGAGTTAAAACAATACCAAAAAGAGTTAATTACTAAATAAAAGCGTTCCATTACTTCCATTATTACTATAGTCATTCAAATCCTTTAGATTCCCAATAGATCTATCTCTGAAATGCGGCGAAGGATCCCAACCACCAAATTATATACCTGATTGTATGAAAAAGTAAAAGTTGTATAAGCTTATGATTTTGCTTTGTTTTAAAAATGAATCGATGTTGGTTCCATATGTTTGAATTGAATATTACACCTTAGTTCTACATATTTTATTGCTTAAAAAGGAACACAACAACAAAAAAAAAGAAACAACAATTGCAAATGATTTGATAACTAAGAAAAAAAAACAATTTAAAAAAAAAAATGATGATGATAAAAAATTGAATATGTCTGCCAGAAAAATGCTTCTATGAATTAAAAAAAAAATAAGAATAATTACAAAATTAACATATAAACTTCAAACGCTGATCAAGAACTTGGAAGAGTTTTCTCCAGCGATTTTCCATATAATCTCTTAAAGGATCTTCCCACCTTCATCCTAATTAGCTGATTTAAGTATAAAAAAGAGTATTGTAATTACTTAATTAGGAATGGAGAAACTTCATTAGTCCAATTATTCTAATCTCTTCATTAAATAAGGTCACGTGACACCCCAATAGCCAATCAGAAGAAAACTGTTTTGAAGATAAGGCGAGAAGTTTTCTATAATTAAATAATGTGGTGAGAACATATGCACATATGTAGGACTCTTATTTTAATTTGCATATGTGACTAAAATTCAATATGCAACATAGTAGATGTGGAAATTTGACAGGGAGAAAATTGATTCGGAAAAAGAAAGAACACCTCTCCTATCAAATTTATGGGCTTCTATTGGTCTTCTATGAGGTTTAGCAGACTTGGGGTCAGTGAAATATCCATAACACCATTTTTGTCAAATTAGACACGCCACCTGAAAAACCATCATTTTCGCTTCTAACTATTCTCTGTTCAAGGCAGCTTCTATTTAATGAAATACATGATATTCATGAAATCTTGCGAAACTCACAAAGAGGTGCTTAGCTGATAAAGTCCCTGGATCAAATCTATGCCAAAAATGTATATCTAGAAATGTTTCCGGTAAAAAAAGAAGAGACGGAATTATTAAAAACAAAGCAATGGTTGTCCCGGTGTTGTGATTCGGTCACTGACACGAGTCCACTAGATTACAAAGACGGTCAACAAATAGCGCCAATTTTAAAGAAAATGTTATATTTTTACATAGTACAGTAAAATAATAATATCTATTGTCCGTGTTTGAATTTATAATACAATTTTGATTTGAATGTGAAGATATCTTTTGAAAGGGAGGAGGGGGAAATTATTTCAAACCATTTTCAAAATTTTCTGAGAACACTCACTACGTACTTATAAACATACGTCTCCTTTATTAACTATATCTAATTCTTTAGAAGTAAATCCTAAGTGAGAAATTATAATAGGATAGGTATATTTATAATTAACACAAAGCAATAACGCGCCATCTATACATATAAAATGAAAGGATTTAATAGCACGAATGTTTTTTTTTTATACATAATACAAACTTCTACTGTCCTTACTGCGATGAAAAATATATTGGGAGGGCTTGGCTCATCAGTGGTGAACCCTCCAAGCGGTTTCGCTAATTTAATCCACCAGACCGCTTCTCAGAGCTCTAATACTGTATTGGACGATTCTGCTTATATACGCAGCACTGAAGGATAGATATTTAAAATTATAGACATCAAGCATCAGTGCTAGTTTATAAACATTAAAAATGGATTGTAAGCTATAATATATATACATATATATTAGATAATAAAAAGACATATATTGGATTGAATAAAAGATTCATTTGCCAATATTTCGGCTGGCTGAACGCCACCTTTATCGAGGCATTACATTTTTTGTATACACAAACTTAGCGCCGCATAGTGTTATAATATCACAGTTGAAATCATTTTAAATACAAAGTAGGTGGTGGAAAATTTGTGCATGAAAAAAATATTATAAAAATTACAATCAGAATAAGTTAAATATCTTAAAATATTAAAGGAAAAATAATAAGGTCTATCTTATATTTTAAAATATTTGTATTAAGTACATAAAATATAATATATATGCATTCATTAACACAAAGCAATAACGCGCCATCTATACATATAAAATGAAAGGATTTAAAAGCACGAATGTTTCTTTTATACATAATTTTACCCGAGTAAAGGTTTGTCTAACGAATCTCTCGATAAAGTGAACATTTTTTCCCGGTCCCTTGAAAAATACTCGATAAGTTTAATAAAACCAATATTAATTGGTTCCCTCGGTAATTGGAGGTTAAAGGAATAGTATCTTGCCTATGAATTGTATCATTATTCTTGTCTCAAATAAATTGCCGTGTCATCCTGAATTTTGTCTTTCCTAATTTTCTACATTACAAAATCATCGTATCATCATGATAATATTTAGAGCAGATTGTTGAATTATAACATATAAATTAGAATATTTATCTTGATTATTTTTAGGCGAAAAGTTATTTCAAAAATGTTATTTGCTAGAAACCTTCCCAGTACTATACTAAATAAATTCCCAAAGTTTCATGGCGTTCCAATGAGTGGTGTGGTCAGGCATAAAGGACACACACACACATACATTCATTTTTATATATATAAATACAAACTTCTGCTGCCCTTACTGCGATGAAAAAAATATATTGGGAGGGCTTGGCTCATCAGTGGTGAACCCTCCCAGCGGTTTCGCCAATTTAATCCACCAGACCGCTTCTCAGAGCTCTTTTGAATGTAATTCTACTGTCCTATAAGAATATGTCCATAGTTTTCTTGAAAACCATTTTTGAGATTCCATCCTTCAGTGCTGTGTATATAAGCAGAATCGCCCAATACAGTATTAGAGCTCTGAGAAGCGGTCTGGTGGATTAAATGGGCGAAACCGCTGGGAGGGTTCACCACTCATGAGCCAAGCCCTTCCAATATATTTTTTCATCGCAGTAAGGGCAGTAGAAGTTTGTATTATGTATAAAAGAAACATTCGTGCTTTTAGATCCTTTCATTTTATATATACATTAATGGACAAAACTTAAGGAAGTTGAAAGTCTTTAATGTCACTGTTTGTTTGTTTGTTTGTTTGAAGAAGACAGAGTCAATTTTGTTCCACAAGTAAAGTAAGTGTTTCAAAAGAAAATATCTACATACCCGTCTCCAGAGAGCTCTTAGACCTCTTTAGACTAGCTCTTATTACAATTCATAAACAATCCCTGCTACATATTCTACCAATTGTGTGTATAGTATGCTAGACGTAAAGAATATTAGTAGTAATCTATATATAAAAATATTACGCAATACGTTTCTTTAAAATACAATATAACGCGGCTTATGATTGTAAAACGAAAATTGCAATTATACCGCGAATGTTTCTTTTTAAACGAAAAATCATAATTTATTTTAAGGAGAAATAGCGATTATTTCTAACTTTAAGGATGAAGTATGAAAGGATGAATTGTGAAGAGTAATGATAATTTCTCTTTAAAATAAATTATGATTTTTCGTTTAAAAAGAAACATTCGCGGTATAATTGCAATTTTCGTTTTACAATCATAAGCTGCGTTATATTGTATTTTAAATTACTTTATATAATATTTACGAACGGAGAAATATGTCCAGGGTAGCCTAGTGGACATGGCATCTGCCCGGTAAGCGGAACACGGTGGGTTCGATTCCCATCCCTGGACACTTTTATTTTTCCGTTTATCATTACTCTTCACAATTCATCCTATCATACTTCATCCTTAAAGTTAGAAATAATCGCTATTTCTCTTTAAAATAAATTATGATTTTTCGTTTATAAAGAAACATTCGCGGTATAATTGCACTTTTCGTTAATACGTTTCTTTATTACAAAATTAATCCTCGAATGCCTCATATCAAACATAAGAACAGTATCAATAGAAGAATAGATATCCAGAACAATTCTGTCATACTCCAAATCAAGAATAAATGGCCATCATTTAGTAAATCTCGTCATTTTTCCTGATCGTGAAACTGTACTGATAACAGACAAGGGCCAGCAACCACGGTTGACGTATCTTGTTGAATTCAAGAAAAGGAATTTTCCAATTTTCCATAAATAAAAAAAAAATTCAGTTCATATATTTTCTAAATACACTGATAGACAAAACTTAAGGAAGTTGTACCTTATAGCATATATATATCGGGATTCAGAAAATATCTCTCAGAGTTATTTTCTGAATCCCGATATATATATGCTATAAGGTACAACTTCCTTAAGTTTTGTCTATCAGTGATATTAATTTCCTTAGGTATATAGAAAAAAAGTCCAAAAACAACAGAAAAAGATTTAATTTAGCAAGATAAATCACATCATTTGAGCATGAACTCATGGAATTCGTGTTACACAAGGGGATTAGAAACAACAAGATAAATCACGAGCTTTTTTCAAACCTCACGGTTCTTCTACAGGTGAAAGTCCCTCTGTAGTCCACCTGTAGATGAACCGTGATTTATAAACGGTTTATTCTTCGTTGTTCTTGGATTTTTTGTTATTCACTTCGTAGTTCTCCGATAGATGGAGATCTACTATCATTCTATACATTTACACTCATGGACAAAACTTAAGGAAGTTGTACCTTTCAGCATGTATATCGGGATTCAGACAATAACTCTGAAGATTTTCGATTTACAGTGACTTTTATTGAAGACATACGATATAACCGAGTGTGAACAAAATTGCTTGTCTCATTCAAAAAAAGCAGATGACCGGTGACATTGAAAATTTGAAAGTTCCTTAAGTTTTGTCCATGAGTTTATATTGGCATAGTTCATTCTTTTAGTATCCTATAGTATACATTATATTAAATTTTTACATCATCATGTAGAGATAGCTTGATATATAAAATATATAGTAACGGGAGAGATTAGGTTTACATATTTACATATAATCAGAGATGTTTTCAAGACAAAACACAAGGCAACATAAACTGAAGACCTCTATGCAACATTCCCATGTAGAATTCCTCAATTTTACATAGTTGAGATAAGCAGAGAGATATGTATTGCTTTATATTGTGGCCAAAAAGCCATTTTAAATCATTTGGAAGGTAGATAGAATGAGAATATTTGATAGACACAAGACAAAATAGTTCTGCAGCATATTCTGAAGACCTCTATGCAACTTTCCAACATAGAATTCCTCAATTTTACGTAGTTGAGATAAGCAGTAGAGATATGTATTGCTTTATATTATGGCAAAATGCTATTTTAAATCATTTGGAAGTGGCGAGGAATGAGAATGTTCGATAGTAACTGTAAACATAGTATTCGCGTTTAAAACATTGAAGTAAATATGTTTCTTATCATAAAATTTACCTCACATATCCCAAAGAATGAGGATCAAAGAAAGAATAAATGCCATCAAATAACTTGGAAGCTAACAATTAACTTAATTTTATTATTCTACGAAGATTATAAAATGAATTGTCTCAAATATTCACGTAGAATTGAATATAATTGCAGGAGATAAATTTTAAAAGAAAAACAGTGCTTTATACATACCTAATGTGTTTCATTTAGTTATAACAGTTAATAATTTGAGCTATATTCTTTTACGAATTACCAAAGTTAGTACATAAGATTTCTTAACATCGTAACAAATTTGCATATAATTTTTTTTATCAATGACCCTAATATAGAATGACGATTTTTTCAAAACATTATTTGACTATATGTATAGAAAACTAATACAATATATGATCTACAACCGCGTACAAAAGTAAGAGACAAATAGTGAAAATGATTATTTTTTTATTACAGATTTTTAAAGGAATATTTGTATATAAATTACATATTGGGCGATGTTAACATGTAAAAACAAAATGAATAAAATGCAACGCTTAATTTTATGAATAACATAATTCTGTATAAATCAGACTCATTGAAATGAAGATATATGTGAATATCGGTGTAATACATATTTAAACAAAAAGTTTTTTTCCCCATCAATTTACAATAAAGTCAATTTGTTTTATTTAACTTTTGTATATGAGTGTAGAATTGTGTT
The DNA here is from genome assembly GCA_030710605.1 of Cordylochernes scorpioides. NCBI lineage: Eukaryota > Metazoa > Arthropoda > Arachnida > Pseudoscorpiones > Chernetidae > Cordylochernes > Cordylochernes scorpioides. Next base: position 10,697,989 of record CP092866.1, on the reverse strand, counting down.
ATAACTACGGATGTGATGGGATTGCTTATGTAAATCTTCAGTGTATTGTGGAAGATGGGATCAGTGTGACCTACCTGTGTCCAGCCGCCGTGGACATCAGGGCCAGGAGCAGTACCAGCGCGGTCACCATCTCCGCTGCTACTGGAGGAACCAAACTTTCGGTGCGCAGCCGCCTAGCTGAAGCCATCGGAATGCTCCGAGCTCCCATCGATCTGGCCTGTTGACGTCCGCACGCGTGAGATGGACTGGGTGTCCAACTCTTGGCCTCGCTAAGGCTTATTCTCACCCTGTCTAACACATACATAGATCTGGCCTGTTAACGACCGCACGCGTGAGGTCCCGTGAACTCTTGGCCTCGCTAGGTCTTATTCTCAAACCCTGTCGAACACATACATAGATCTGCCTGTTAACGACAGCACGCGTGAGGTCCGGTGAACTCTTGGCCTCGCTAGGTCTTATTCTCAAACCCTGTCGGAAACTTACATCGATCATTAGATTGTTGACGGCCGCACGCGTGAGGGTACCGTGAACTCTTGGCCTCGCTAGGTCTTATTCTCAAACCCTGTCGAAACTCACATCGTTCTCTGTATTAATGACGACCGCACGCGTGAGGTACCGTGAACTCTTGGCCTCGCTAATTCTTATTCTCAAACCCTGTCGGAAACTCACATCGTTCTCTGTATTGTTGACGACCGCACGCGTGAGGTCCCGTGAACTCTTGGCCTCGCTAGGTCTTATTCTCAAACCTTGTCGGAAACTTACATCGGTCTCTGTATTGTTGACGACTGCACGCGTGAGGTCCCGTGAAATCTTGGCTTCGCTAGGTCTTATTCTCAAACCCCCTGTCGGAAACTTACATCGATCATTAGATTGTTGACGTCCGTACGCGTGAGGTCCCGTGGACTGGGTTTCAACTCATGGCCTCGCTAGGTCTTATTCTCAAACCCTCTGTCGAACACATACATAGATCTCTGGATTGTTGACATCCGCACGCGTGAGGTGGACTAGGTGTTAACTCTTGGCCTCGCTAGGTCTTATCGAACTCTGTCGAGAGCATACATCGATCTGGTTTGTTGACAACGGCACGCGTGAGGTCCCGTGGACTCAGTGTCAACTCTTGGCCTCGATAGGTCTTATTTTAATGTTTTTCATACATGCACATCAATCTGGTTTGTTGAAGATCTCACGCCTAATTTCCCAGAAAATGGCTACCTGATTTAGGTTCCCCTAGCTCTTTTACTACGTGCCTGTTGATGGCCCACATCAATCCAATCTGCTAACGTCTTATGGACGTCCAACTATCTTCTCTTGATTTCTCTTCGCTGACCTGTCAAATAAAAGAATATCGTGGTCTTCGCGATACCATAACCTTAGGTAACAAATTTTCTATGGGGGCCCATCATTCTGGGTAGATTTGATTGTAGATGTATTTACAGTCGTTGTCTCCCAAGTGTTCTTGTCCTTTTCTTGACTAGCGCCTATTACAATTTAGACAATACTACCGGCAATGGTAGATCAATGTATATGCACTATACTGACCATCCAGTAGAAGTAAGATGACAGTATAAGTGGTAGTGGAAATTTGACATTTCTCAATGACTTAAATCTAAAATGGAAAGAGTAATCACATTAAATATTACTTATAACTAGTCTCAAAGGAAAATTCTGCCTTGATAAATAAAGGGCTGATACCTAAAGGAAAAAAGGGAAAGACCAACAGTCCACTACTATCAGTACATTAACTAGATCTAACATTTCAACATCCCCTTATCCTCAGTTATCTACAGGATTGAGCAGAACAGAGAAATTTATAGGAATATTATTTCTGTACATTAATTCAACTACTCTACTGTTCTACCAAAGGCGTAAGAAAAGGTAAAAGATCAAAAGTCCAAAACTCGACAATACATCAACCAGATATTACAATCTCAACATCCACAGTTATATACAGGATTGAGCAGAACAGAGAAATGTGGAGGAATATCATTTCTGTACATTAATTCCTCTACTGCTCTACTAAGGCGTAAAAGAAAATAGGAACACAAACAGTGAGAATACATCAACCAGATCTTACATATCAACAGCCATCATTCACAGTTATCTACAGGATTGAGCATATTAGAGAAAGTTAGAAGAACATTTCTGTACATTACTTCAACTCTTCTACATCTCTACCAACGGCGAAAGGAAAGGAGAAGATCAACAGTCCACTACTGTCAATACATTAACCAGTTCTTACATCTCAACATTCCATCATACACAGTTATCTACAAGATTGATCAGAACAGAGAAATTTAGGAGAATACCATTTCTGCACATAAATTCCTCTACTGCTCTACCAACGGCGTAAGAAAAAGAGAAACACCAACAGTGACAATACCTCAACCAGATCTTACATCTCAACATTCCATCATACACAGTTATCTACAAGATTGAGCAGAACAGAGAAATTTAGGAGAATACCATTTCTGTACATCAATTCCTCTACTGCTCTACCAACGGCGTAAGAAAAAGAGAAACACCAACAGTGACAATACCTCAACCAGATCTTACATATCAACATCCCATCATCCACAGTTATCTACAGGATTGAGCAGAACAGAGAAATTTAGGAGAATATAATTTCTGTACATCAATTCAACTCCTCTACTGCTCTACCAACGGCGTAAGGAAAAGACAAACACCAACAGTGACAATACCTCAACCAGATCTTACATATCAACAGTCCATCATCCCCAGTTATCTACAGGACAGAGAAAGTTGGAGGAATATCATTCATGTCAACCAAGTTTCCAGAGGGCTGTGAATTTGCATAGAATATCCCTAGTTTACCCAAATTTGTAAACTAAAAGATGACGTTGAAACCACCCAATTCCAGAATGTAATATACCAATGAGGAAAGGTGGACGACTTCATCACTATAGCAATATCCGATCTGCATACGATATTTGTGTCTCTACATTTTTTTTTTTTTTGCTTATCCCTAGTACACGTGGTGCAGGCCATGATAATCATGGTGGGTAGAGGTAGACGACTGATTTTACTGTAAGTGCACTACATATCTACACATGTGAAAAGCAGTTCGACTTTTCACTTACAAATGTGCCAGAGCCCCGTTTGATTACTTGCACTCGCTGGTGGGGTTGGACTTTTGCAAAAATCGAGGGCCATTGGAGCATTTTTTTTTTATCAGAATAAAAGTGCCCAATGCGGGAATCGAACCCGGGTCGTAGCGGTCGAAAACCAATGGTTTTAGACCATCCTTCCACCGACCCCCTAAAAATAGACCAATATTTTAGTTTTCAGCCTTCTAAAATATCCTATTAAATGAGAATAAAGGAAGATTTCAAGAGATGGTATGTCTTGTTTCTTTATGTAGAAAGAGTAAGTCACTTGTCGCCAGACGGTGGAATGTTGGCATCTGACAGCCCTGGAGTCCGCCTCATAAATCCTCTGACGAAATATCCTCTTCACAGAACATCATCCCCCCCATACCGCCGCCATCTTTCTGCCTGGCATGGACAGATTTGTTGACATTAGGACTATAGCATTCTGGATTTTTTACGCATTTTTTTTTCTTTTTGCTTTTTCTCACATATAAAAAAAAGGAATATATTGTGAAAGTTATTTATATATTCGTTTTTATCCGTAAATAAAATATTTTAATAATCTATTTACGCGAGAGATTTATTTATTATTTTATTTAACAGTTAGGAGAGACACGCCTTATCCACAATTTGGATAATTGCGTGTATATTTTAAATTATATACAATTAATACAATTGAACATTGGAAATCATTAAATTTAAAACGTTCGATGTCAAATTTTACATATAGTAATTATAAGTAGCTTGAAATATGTACAGTCAACACTTTCGCCTCAAAATATACATCCTGCAGAATCTATTAAACTTGATGTATTGGTCTTTATTGCAAGCAGCTTGTTTTGTATTAGTCAGGTAAAGTTGGTTTTCTTCCCTTAGATCAGAAGTCAATGGACAGTTTATCAGAAGGTGTTCAGGGGTTTGTTGTTCGTTTCCACAAGTGCATGCAGGTGAACCAATTTTGCCAATTCTAAACAAATATGTGTTGAAGTCACCATGTCCAGTAAAAATTGAACGTTATAGAAGTTGGGTTGAACATAGTTAGGAATTCTTGAAATATCAAAGAATCCCTTGAAATTATCATTGGCACCTCCATAGTATTCCTCAAATTTCTGGTTTATAAAATTAGATATCATTTTTCTTTTAGTTGGATCTGATTTTTTGTATCCAATATTTATTTTTAGTATATTTGTTTCAATAAAATCCGTGAGCTTTGGGTGTTCTAGCAACAATATGAATACAGTTTGAAGATGTTGAATTATAAACCTGTGTACTGTGCTTCAAAATTTTGTACTGCAGAGAGTTTAATTTATCTTTGACTTTTTTGGGTATAAATTTGTACCAGATCGTGGAACCATAAGTTAGTGAACTTCGAAACAGTGGTCTTATAGAGTTCTATTCTTCTTTTACTGTCCAGTCCCCATGCCTTCCCGGTTAATCCAATTAGGTATCCACTAGCTCTATTTGTCTTAGTAATAATCTCATCAATATGGGGCACAAAATCCAATTTGTTTTTATTTCTATGATTTTTAAAAGTTATTCCCATATTCTTCAGTTTTTCTACCCGATTGGCAGTGATAGTGTTCGGAATTTTTGCAGCTTCTTTACTCCTAAACAGATTCTTAACTTTAAAACTGTCTTTGTTTTTTTATTATCTTTCCTTAAAAATTATGATTGACTTATTTCATTATTATTAATTTATTCTATACAAATACACTCACAGACAAAACTTAAGGAAGTGGAATGTCTTTGATGTCAACTGTGGCCTGTATTTTTGAAGGAGACAGAGGCAATTTTGTTCACACTTGGTTATCTCGTGTGTTTTCAATAAAGCTCACTGTAATATCTTTCAGAGTTATTGTCTGAATCTACAGGGTGATCCAAAAGTCCCGCACAACTTTAAAAAATAATAACTCCGCGAATATTTGCGCTAGAGCAATGCGGTAAACACCATTGTGTTCAGAATGCAATGGGATTTTTTATGGCAAATATTGAAAATTTCGAAATTGATTTTAGTTACAATTTCATTCCCTAGATGGCGCTGTACCAGAATCAGAAATTCAGCGGCCAAATTGTTTGATTAATTGAAAAATATAACTGATCGACACGTATTTTTCCTTTTTGTATACCAGGAAAGAATCCTAATAATATCAAATCGTTAATTAATAAAGCACCATTTCGCCAAAAGTTAGAAGAAATGGTTAACGATTTTTAAATACAATCTGAGATATGTAAAATAGGTATATGCAAATTAAAACATGTAGCAAAAAATATTTATATTTTGATAGAGTTTTGTCAAATATATTGAATGTTTGAAAAACATAGCTGAATTCAATACACGATTTTTTGAAATGTTAATATAGTATCAAAAATTATGATGGTACTACTAATAGGATTTCTTGCTATAAGGAATGTGTAATTTCTTGAATAATTGGCGATACTCGACTATTTAACTGGAAATTTGTCATGATTCAACAAATGAAATATAGATGGGAGTGACAAAATACATTTGTCGTATTTTATTCCAAATATCCTATGGGCTTGTCAAATGTTATCATTGTTTATTATACTGTACACGATTTTTTAAAATGTATCCCCTCAAATAAATATAATTTTTAAATCAACCTTTTGCGTTGAAAAACGTGGTAGTAAATCATTTTGTATTATTTTTTTTTGCCCAAAATTTCTAAAGGTGGGGGGCTACAGAGAATATTCCTTATGCTATTTCTTTTAATGAGCGAAAAGCGATAAATTAAACATAAGGGGTAAAATTGTGTGTACCAGTGTTATTCGAGAAGTTATAACACTTTGGTCTGCACGACATAATATAAGATGTGAGCAAATGACAAACAAACAAAAATTACTGTTCACAAATAAAAAAGTGACAAGATATGAGGACAGAATTTATTTACCCATAACCCAACACAAAGAGCTTCAAAATATTGGTAGATAATATAATACATGGCAGCTTATATAACACATGAGGTAACTTGTCTCTTGGAGGCCTTGTCTCTTGTATTAGATCACAATCCTTGCTCAATATGACGCCCTTCATTCTCAAACACCGCCTGCAGACGATAGATGACAGATTGGACAGCATTAAATAACATATCTGTTGAAATTGATGAAACGTGCCGTCTGATAGAAGCCTTCAACATGGCCAATGTGGTAGGCCGGCATCGATAAACACGCGACTTAATGTACCCCCATAGCCAAAAATCGCAAGGCGTCAAGTCTGGTGATCTTGAAGGCCACTGGTGTATAAAGTGGCGACTTATCACACGATCTTCACCGAACGTATCCTTCAGCAATTGTTTGGCACCGCGGGAGATATGAGGAGGTCCTCCATCTTGCATGAATGTTATTTCGCTCAGTGCTTGTCTGTCCTGCAATATGGGGATAACCTTTTCTCTCAAAAGTTGAACATAACGTTCACCAGTTACAGAAACGGTTTTAAAAGTTCTTCCATTTATTTCTTCAAAGAAAAATTGCCCAATAATAAAAGAAGAAGTGAACCCACACCAAACTGTAACTCTGGGCTGATGAAGTGGCATTTCTGTAAAAATCCTAGGGGTTTCTGTTGCCCAAATGCGGCTGTTTTGAGTGTTGACTTCTCCATTTAGAGAAAAGTGAGCTTCATCTGTCCACAGAACATTCGACAGCCAGTTTTCATCAATATCAATTTGCCGGAAAACCCATGCAGCAAATTCTTGACGCTTCTCAAAATCGCCGACTTTTAGCTCGTGAAATCTTTGAATTTTATACGGGTATTTTTTAAGAAAAATTCTTAGAGCTCTCCAAACTGTTCCATACGAAATCCCCGTTTGTCGAGAAACTTGTCGAGCACTTACTTCTCCATACGTGGATAACGTTTCAATAGCTTCAACATTCTGCGAAACCGTAACAGCCACTGACTTGCGTGTCGATGGTCTTCCACTCCGAGGTTTTGCTTCCAGAGATCCAGTCTTCTCAAAATTTTTTATCATTCTCCTTAGAGAGTAGCAACTCGTGGGTCCTTTACCTCTTCGAATACCTTTAAAGTTACGAAACGCTCGTAAAGCTTCAGTGGAAGATTCTGAATTGCAATAATAAAATTTCACCAAGAGTACTTTATCCTGTAGTGACGGCATCCCAGAGTAAAATAAATGATCAGGGATAGTTGAATTTTTCAAATGAATTAAAATAAGCATAATCGATATATGGCTTCTGAAGCCAACTGTGCGGACGTGTTTGGCATCGCTTGTCTCGTACCGCGAATGGGATTTAACTCTGCATATCACAATATAGTATTAAAAGTAACTACTAAAGTTTACCAAATTTTAAGAAAAATGGGTAATGAGATATACACCGATTTTGAGCGATGTTCTACACAAGACAGAATATTTGTAAGACAATGCCAAAATTGTTTTGAATTTAATCCGAACCATAAAACAAAAGACTACCAAAACATTAAAATATGTAAAATATGCGGTGTACAGGGTAGCCACAACTGTATTGAAGCGCCAAATTGTCACAATTTCTCTAAGCACCCTAAATTTAAAAACCTTTCTACAAACCATAAATCAAATTCAAGTGAATGCCCGATTTACAAATCACAAATAGACAAAATTATCCAAAGGACACAATATTCACAAATATACGAGGGAAATGATGTAGCAAATACAATTTAAAGCTTAATCTTAAATAGATTAATATCCTATATGATTGAAAATGTGAGATGTATTCAACAAAATGTAAGAAAAAGTTTTACTGCGATAAGTAAACTACAGGCCAGCACTAGAGATGACCCACCTGACAAGGACGAGTGGGTAACACCCTCGTTTCCAGACAGTCATGAACCGGGATCGAATCCCGCGTTAACATTTTGTTTGATATGTGAATATCCTTCACCTGACATTCTTTTGATTCAAGAACCATATGTTTTACATGAAAATTTTATTTATGATATGGACTCTCAAATTATATGTTCGAATAAAACTGGGGAAAATATACGGCAACTATAATTTTAAATAAAAATATAAAGTTCAGCGAAGAGGAAAAATTCACAAATTATTTTTGTACAACAATATCTATTTCTACAGTTAAAGCAAAATTAATTATTTCTAATTTATACATTAATCCGAATACTTATAAACCTGTTCATCAAACATTCATTAGAGATCTGCTCAAAACGTATATAAATCAACCTGTAATCCTTTGCGGTGATTTTAATTCAAGACATACTATATGGTTTGACAATGTTATAAACTCTAATGGATATAGATTACAACCTATTATAGACGCGAATGTAACCTCTTTATACATAACCTGAAAAAACACCCACCTGCCGCGGAGAGTAAGTATAATTGATCTCACAATCTCGAATAAACACTCACTAAGTTTAATAAACAACTGGCATACCTCTGATTTGACTAATATTTCCGACCATTTTGCTGTTAAATTTGATATCAGGTTAAAGAATGGTCATTTATTCAATAATCAAATTTCCACTTTGAAAAAAATGCGAATTGGGCAAAATTTTTCTAATAACATATCATTACAAGATACAAAAACTGGGAATTGATATAAGCAGAGTGAAAAATGAGGAGGACATTGATGGGATAGTGAACGCACTCATGAATTTATTGAGAGAAGCAGCATATAAATCTTCGAAGGTTAAATCCCCCATTAATAAACATGTTTCCAGAATTGACTGGTGGACTAATGAACAGGAAATAATAAAAAATCATTTTCATTATATTAGAAACTAGTATTATCGTCATAAAACAACCAGTTACAATACATTCAAGTTGGCAAGAAACAAATACACCAATGCAACTGGCGAAACGTTATTGAAGAAAATTACACAGATAATCCATTTGGTAATGCTTATAAGTTCTTCAATAAATTAAGATCCTCAAATGTAAAGAATGGAATTCCCATAATTGACAATTCACCAGAATATCTAAAAGAGCAAACAATGACCATATTAATGGGCGATTTAATTCCTGAAGACGATCCTAATTTGGACAATTTTCAACAACAAATAATTAGAACTTTTAAGCCACGAATGAATAATCCAAGCATAATTATTATCGAAGTAGAAGAAATAATGAATATCATTTCTAATTCTGATGTTTAAAAAGCTCCAGGTTTAGACAACATAAGTAACAATATTGTAGCGTAGAAATCAAGCCTTGAAATATCCTAAGATATAAAATAATTTATTGATGACGTCACAACGACGAGTCGACAATTATTAACAAGTCAGCAAAACTAGCTACAGCTAGGGAATCTTAAGCAAGCAAGCAAAGAAATATTTTAAAGATGATTTCACAAATACAGAGTAATATATTTTTTTATTATCTGTTGAGTATTTTCATTGAATTATATTAAATTAAATAATAAAATATTTCTTCGCCACAATATGATCAAATGTGCTTACCCAAATATTAAGCATATGTTATGCAAACTATTTAATAAATGTATTCAAAAAGGGGTATTATCCGGAGAAATGGAAAATAGCAGCTCTAAAGATAATTCCTAAACCACATAAATCTAATTTAGAATCAACAAAAAGTTATCGACCTATCTCATTGATTTCAAATCTTTCAAAAATTTTCGAAAAAATTTTGAAAAATCAAATTTATGAATTTTATGAAAGTAATAATCTTTTGAGCTCCAGACAACATGGATTTGTCAAATAAAAATCAACGACAACGTGCTTGAATAAAATATTTATCGATCGAGGATCAACAGCGATACGACTTGGATATTCCAGATATAATTGAAAATTTGATTAAATATAAAATTACACTATTGAAGAAAAATACTAACCAAACATTTCAAAGTTTCTTTCCCGCTAATATTCCGAATTATTTTCGGGCAAATTTCCACAACTCTCAATTTATTACAAATCACGGAAATTTTAGAAGCTTTTAAAATTCATCAAAGCAGTGCAGGATTCAAGATGCTTCTGTGGATGTGAGGAACAAATTTCTATTCATCTGCTGCTAAATTGCCCCGTCTTCCAAGAATATATAGAGAGAAATAAGGATAACCCAGCCCCTGGAGCGCAAGAAACGCCAACTGCCCGGGCTGTCCAGCTAACTAGTAGAAACCAGTTACTCTAGATTATATTTATATAGAGCCAATTGCAGAGCTGAACCAGCTGGTCAGGAAGTTCCATGCCTGCAGAGAACCCGGGAGTCCAGCCAACGAGACTGGGTCGAAGGAGGTCTTCCCAAGCAGCAGAGCTGTCTTCATTCTGTGTTGCATGAAAGCAGGGCATCTGAATAGAAGGTGGTCCACAGTCTGTTGTTCCTCCATACAATGTGGGCAAGATGGGTCCTTCCCCAGGACGCCAGAGAACCAAGTCTGCCCGAACATGGCCATGTCCTGTAAGTAAGGTGGTGGTGACTTCTCCAGGACAGACCTTAGGGAGGAATTGGAGCAGCCGGTCTGGAGTATGGGCTATTCTCCTCAGGTGTCTGTTGTAGTGGTCCTGGCAATAAACCTCCGTCCATGCGTCTAGGGCTGCCGCGCGTGAGTGGTTACGGGCCAGGCTTCTAGGCAGAATGGAAAATGATGGCTCTAAGATCAAAACGGCCGCGTTCTTAGCAGCTCTGTCTGCTCTTTCCTTTCCGTCGATGCCGCAGTGTCCCGGCACCCAACACAGATTTACGTTTTGGTTGGTGTTCAGTACGAGAATAATCTTAGCTACTAATGTCGAACGAACTGGACCTGACGTACATATGGCTGACAGAGCTGATCTGCAGTCCGACGCGATAGTGATCGCATTTCTTGCATAACCTTCCTTCACCAGACGGACCGCCCAGCGGATTGCCAGAAGTTCAGCCTGGAAGGCTGTGCAGTCGGGATGGAGCTGTAAGAGAACGGGCTGCTGATCTTCTGATGAGGGAACAATTGCAGCGCCCAACCCAGCCTCATTTTTTGATCTGTCTGTAAATATTATAGGTGTTGTTATCTCCTCGATGTTTAGACTGAAAGACAATTGACGTCTATCTGGAGGGTATGGCAAAGAAGCAGGGCCTGGTCTAGATTCAAAATTTCCTTCATTGATTTCCTTCAGGAACGCCGTACGAGACCTAACAATAATATCGAAAGGAGGGCTGCCGGTGATGGAGATGGCTGAGACTGTAGGTGTGTAAGGACCTCCTCTCAGTACACGTTTCGCAAAATTGCAGTGAAGGCTCCTAAGTTGCCTAATGCCTTCGCTGGAGAGAGCACGACCTCCCCATGCTGACGCTCCGTCCAGCTGAAAAGAAGATTCCAAATTTACCCTGTATGGTGTGGGTGAGTCGTGGGATTATTGATCTGCATCTACGTGTGATCTTGCGTAGGTGGGCGACAAATCCGCGGGTCTGGTAAAACTCCACTCCTAAGATTGTGACGGTCTTCTTGATGTTTAAAGGTTGACCAAGGACTCTAAGCCCCTGTCTCGGAGTTGGGGTGGACATTACGCCATTGGAACAGGCAAGCTTGAGTCTTAATGGGGTTTATATTAAGACCATTTATCGTGCACCAAGATGTCAACCTCTCCAAGAAGGTGTTAGTGGCAGAGACCGGCAGGCGACTACGAACCTGAGTCATAAGGGTGAAGTCGTCCGCGTAAGCTATTAATCGGCTATCTATGATGGAGGGAAGGGTGAAGATGGTCCGAGCAACTATGTTCCACAGGAAAGGACTTAGCGCTGAACCCTGGGGAGTGCCGAGTTGGGAGGACGTACATTCTGTTGCTGTCCAAGCTGAGTAAGAAACCGTCCGGTCTTCCAAAAAGCTTTTTACTAAACAGGTAATAGACTCTGAACAATTTAGACGTTCAAGATTTTGTATGATTGCCGGCCTCCAAACAGTGTCGAAGGCCTTACTGATTTCCGAGCTGATGACAAGAGTTTTCCTCCAGTGAGCTTGTCTTTCTTCAATTAATTGAGTGATACTCGCCAGTGCATCTTCCGCTGAACGACCATTTACGGTACCCAATACGGTTTTGTATTGATCTTCAAAGAACCATCCATGACGATCCGCGAGCCTCTGAAGTCGGCCCAGGATACATCTCTCAAATGCTTTGGCCATAGTGTTCAATAAACTAATAGGTCTGTATTTCTCCAGCTGACTGGTGGCTGAATTGGAGGATTTAGACAGAAGTATGAGGCGGCCTTCTTTCCATTGACGGGGGAAGTGGCCCCTACGAAGGCATTTGGTGAACAATTTGGCCAGCAGGAATTGCAAGGAAGGGCCGCCCAGGTCTAGGCATTTTGAACCAAGACCGTCAGGGCCCGGGGCTTTCCTTTTTCCACAGCGATGAATGGCTCGCAAAACTTCCCAGGGTTTGAATTCAGGTTCGTCTGAGTGAGCAGAAATTGCATTCCTTTGCGGGTGAGGTCTGGTGTCAGGTAGGAAAAAGTGATTTAACAGGGTCTGGCAAGTCTCATGAGGATTGTAAAGAGAGCCGTTATCATGTTTGAGAAGTGGCGGACCTCGGGCGGAGCCGCGGCCCCGGGCGATAAATCGATGTATGTCACTCCAGTATGCGGATGACACCTCTTTGCAGAGATTAAACCAGGATTTACTTTTAGCTTTCCGTATAGCCGCCTTCAGTCGATTATGGCACTCTCGGTATAAGCCGCGGAAGAAATTCCTAATAGAACACCGGACTTTCTGACTATAACGGCGGAGGGAGATAACCAACCTTCTGATCCGACTCAGTTCGGGGGTCCACCACGGCTTTGACGGTCTTGTAGTATTGGAGCGTCTCCCCATGGAAGAGTCACAAGCTGATTGCAGGATGGAAGTCAGAAGGAGGACCACCCTGTCAATATCTTCTGGGCTAGAGGCCTCGTTTAATAAGGTAGTTACACCATCAAATTATAGGGGCATTGCCCTTATAAGCAACTTGTCAAAACATTTTACATCCATTTTAAAAAATAGACTAAGTAAATTGGATTGAAAATAGAAAACTCATAGCGGAAAACCAGGCAGGATTCAGAAAGGGCTACTCGTGCAAAGACCATATCTTCACGCTTACGTCACTAATTCAAATGACATTAAACCGCAAAAGGAGGAAACTTTACACATTCTTTGTGTGCGTTGATACAGTTTAACATCTACTATTATGGAGAAAGCTTGCGCTTGTTGGTTTAAGTGGGCGATTTATCAAACTTATACAGAACTGTATAACGAATCTAAAGTTTTACGAAGGAGCCTGTTTAGTTTACCTGTAGAAACAGAACTACTATGCTCAAATGATGGCAGCGGTCAGCGGCTCTTTTACAGAATTTATCAAAATACAATCAGGTGTTCTTCAGGGTGAACCTCTTTCACCGTATTTATTTATTATTTTCAATAACAATCTGGTTGCTACGCTGGATGATTCTGACCTGCCAGGTATATACTTACCGGGCCATGGAACTATACACCTGCTCCTGTTCGCGGATGATATAGTCTTCCGTGGTGAATACAAGATAAATATCCAAAAATAAAGATTAATTTAATAAAAAATATTTTGAGGAAAATAGTTTAACTCTGAACCAATTCCAGTCTAAAATCGTAGCGTTTCGAAATGGAGGCCGCTTGGCTAGATCTGACGTTTGGTTTTGGGGCCAACAACCTTTGACAGTTACCTCAAAATATACGTATCTTGGCTACCCCTTAACAATCAAGAATCCAACTCCTTACGTGGCGCAGCACTTTAAAAGCAAAGCATTGATTGCTACAAACGCAGTATGGAGAATACTATCTAAGTCAAGAACCATATCGTTCGGAGCAGTGATGAAATTACTTGACTCCATAGTTTTATCCACGTTATTATACTCGGCCCCACTGTGGGCGACGAATCAGATAGGAGTTGTAAACCAGATCCAGGATATTTTTCTTACGGCGATTTCTTGACCTTCGCAAATTTACACTCCGGGCTATATCTTACGAACAGAAACCGAAAGGATGTCCCTTGAAATAAACATTACGAAATTGATTCTAAAGTTCTAGATACGGATTTTAAAAATGGACAGGACAAGATTACCTTATGTTTGCTTGTTCCAGCTCTAGGAAGTTTCAATTTTGGGAAAAGCGAGAAACAACTTTATTTATAACCTGAATAACATCATTGAATCTTGGGGGTTTTCTTTTCTTAAGAACTGTGAAGATTATATGGTTTTGCGAGGAGAAATGCCTAGAATAGTTCAAACCACAGTGGACCAGCTACTCCAATTTGACCGAGCTAAGATACAAAACTCAACTCATTGTATTCACTATCAATCTCTAAGTAGCTCCTTTATGACGGAGGACTACTTACTATCAAACCTCTCTTTGAAAATAGCCCGTCAAAGGATTATATGGCTATTTTCCCCCGAGGATATCACGGGATTTTGGAACAGCGACCCTTTAAATTTCTACTTCTGCAATGCTGGCATCCAAAATATTTGGTTCATTATCTATTCCATTGCCAATTCCTACAGGAAAAGAGACTGTAAATTCGCGAAATTTCGGGGCTAACTCACTATAATGAACAACATGTATATACAATTTTTACTACTCTCCAGCTGGATAAAACATTTGTTTATAAATATTTAAAAATTTTCAAGGCGATTGACAAAATGAGGGAAGAAGTGCTCAACTCCCCAGACAACGGCTGATTGCTCCACCTCCCCTCTAAATTGCTTTTCCTCCTCTTCCAGAAGAGGGATGAAATCATCGGAAGCTCTAAGGCCGTGCCAGTAGGCCGAGTGCACCACGATGATGCTCTGCTCTAGACATATGGCTATGGAGGTTGTGGCGGTGTCTGGGGAGGTTAGAGGATGGGATGAAGGTTGCTAAGTGCCACAATTCCCGAGGGGATGTAGGCGCCTGGGACAAAAAATGCCTGAAACCCACGTGTGGGCCAGAAGAAGTTAGTTGAGAGTTCTTGCAGGAGCACGATGTCGGCCTGTGTCGAATTTGCCAAATTTGCAATTTCAAGAATGACAGTTGGTGATTTTCTAGCTTTCACCTGCAGGACACGCAATGGCCTAGACATTGTTTCTTGTTCGGGCTATTCTCTCTTTTACAAAGGGACAGGTAGATAATGTGGCAAAGTAGTTAATGGGAGCTCCAGATTTTTTTCTGCAGCGGCAGCAGCGGCTTTGGCTTGGCTCGACCGAGCATCGGATGCCTTCATGCTCTGCAGAGCCGCAGCGATAGCAGATTGGATGGGCAGCTGGACAGGCAGAAGCGCGGTGGCCGAAGTCACAGCAACGGAAGCATTGCTTTAAAGTATGACTGCGCTCATACCTGTGCACTAGACCCGCCACAGGAATACGTCCATGTTGACCGAGGATTTCGGCGACTTGGTTGTCCACTTCGATGAACACTGTACTAGTGCTGTGTGCCGCATTATTCGATCGATGGACTACCCTGATTTCACGCTTTTCCAGGAGTGACTGCACGGAGTGGTTGGAGCGGAAGCTCTCGCATATCTCATCGTCCCGCTCCTCCCCGTCCACTCTGAAGAGGCAGTATCTTGGTAGGATAACCGGGCACTCGGGGCAGCTTAGGCCCGTTGGCAGGGAGGTCAGCCCAGTGGCCAGCTACTTTGCCATTTGGGTTGTTTTGGGGTGGAAAACCACCTCGCCGCTGGTATTGATGGACGCCACCACGTGTTTTGATGACGCTAGGGAAGGATGAATCTTTTGAATTTCCCTCAAAAATTCCCTTGGGTTGCTTTGGGGTTAGCCGACCTGACGACGACATGCGATTCGAAGGAAGGAGCCAGATTCACAAATGTGGATTTCGCTTTGGGTTTCGGAGGTGCAGGCTTTACCGGCTTGTCTTTTTCTGCCACTACCGAGGCGAAAGAGGTGGAGGGAATCGGGACGTTGGCTGTGGGATTGGGTTTTCCTAGACTGGCTCCCTTGAAGGCGTCCTTAAGAATAAGTTATGCCTCTTGGACGAGATTCAGTATCAGTCCTTTGGTGGCCATCTGTATTTTTTCGGGGGAGTCCAGGCTGGTGTCGGCAATGATCGCTTCGAAGGTTTGGCACTCAAAGTTGAACAAGTTCGCCGTGCTGTTGAATTTAAATTGGTGATGGGAAGACGGGAGGAGGTCTTCGTCCTCAGAACGCGGCCGCTTGTTGGCCTGCTGACTTCCTCCACCACCGCCATCATACTGGTTCAGCTCCATAAATAAAAACTATCAAAAATCAAATCTACTCCAAAGAGAGTAAAAAAAGGCAGACCAGACAAAGAACATTATTCCGTTAACGAGATGAGGTGTGTATGGTTATTGGTTCGGCCAACAACTAATATCCAATTTATATACACATATATTTTTACATATTGAGGTTTTGAAAAATGCAAATAATCTTCATCTATTTACATGCACAACAATTTATTTTACCATCACTACAGCATAAATCACTCTTGGTGAAATTTTTTTATTGCAATTCAGAATCTGCCACTGAAGCTTTACAAGCGTTTCGTACCTTTAAAGGTATTCGAAGCGGTAAAAGACCCATGAGTTGCTACTCTCTAAGGCGAATGATAAAAACTTTGGAGAAGACTGGATCTCTGGAAGCAAAATCTCGGAGTGGAAGACCATCGACATGCAAGTCAGGGGTTGCTACGGTTTCGCAGAATGTTGAAGCTATTGAAACGTTATCCGCGTATGGAGAAGTAAGTGCTCGACAAACGGGGATTTGGTATGGAACAGTTTGGAGAGCACTAAAAATTTTCTTAAAAAATACCCGTAAAAAAATTCAAAGACTTCACGAGCTAAAAGTCGGCGATTTTGAGAAGCGTCAAGAATTCGCTTCATGGGTTTTCCGGCAAATTGATATTGATGAAAACTGGCTGTTGAATGTTCTGTGGACAGATGAAGCTCAATTTACTCTGAACGGAGAAGTTAATACTCAAAACAGCCGCATTTGGGCAACAGAAAACCCTAGGAATTTTACAGAAATGCCACTTCATCAGCCCAGAGTTATAGTTTGGTGTGGGTTCACTTCTTCTTTTATTATTGGGCCATTTTTCTTTGAAGAAATAAATGGAAGAACATTTAAAACCGTTTCTGTAACTGGTGAACGTTATGTTCAACTTTTGAGAGAAAAGGTTATCCCCATATTGCAGGACAGACAAGCACTGAGCGAAATAACATTCATGCAAGATGGAGGACCTCCTCATATCTCCCGCGGTGCCAAACAATTGCTGAAGGATACGTTCGGTGAAGATCGTGTGATAAGTCGCCACTTTATACACCAGTGGCCTTCAAGATCACCAGACTTGACGCCTTGCGATTTTTGGATATGGGGGTACATTAAGTCGCGTGTTTATCGATGCCGGCCTACCACATTGGCCATGTTGAAGGCTTCTATCAGACGGCACGTTTCATCAATTTCATCAGATATTTTATTTAATGCTGTCCATTCTGTCATCTATCGTCTGCAGGCGGTGTTTGAGAATGAAGGTCGCCACATTGAACAAGGATTCTGACCTAATACAAGAGAGAAGGCAGTTACCTCGTGTGTTATAAAAGCTTCCATGTATTATATTATCTACCAATGTTTTGCAGCTCTTTGTGGTGGGTTATGGGTAAATAAATTCTGTCCTCATATCTTGTCTCTTTTTTATTTGTGAAAAGTAATTTTTGTTTGTTTGTCATTTGCTCACATCTTATATTATGTCGTGCAGACCAAAGTGTTATAACTTCTCGAATAACACTGTACACACAATTTTACCCCTTATGTTTAATTTATCGCTTTTCGCTCATTAAAAGAAATAGCATAAGGAATATTCTCTGTAACACCCCACCTTTAAAAATTTTGGGCAAAAAAAAAAAATAATACAAAATGATTTTACTACCACGTTTTTCAACGCAAATGGTTGATTTAAAAATTATATTTATTTGAGGGGATACATTTTTAAAAATCGTGTACAGTATAATAAACAATGATAACATTTGACAAGCTAATAGGATATTTGGAATAAAGTACGACAAATGTATTTTTGTCACTCCCATCTATATTTCATTTGTTGGATCATGACAAATTTCCAGTTAAATAGTCGAGTGTCGCCAATTATTCAAGAAATTACACATTCCTTATAGCAAGAAATCCTATTAGTAGTACCATCATAATTTTTGGTACTATATTAACATTTCAAAAAATCGTGTATTGAATTCAGCTATGTTTTTCAAACATTCAATATATTTGACAAAACTCTATCAAAAATATAAATATTTTTTTGCTACATGTTTTAATTTGCATATACCTATTTTACATATCTCAGATTGTATTTAAAAATCGTTAACCATTTCTTCTAACTTTTGGCGAAATGGTGCTTTATTAATTAACGATTTGATATTATTAGGATTCTTTCCTGGTATACAAAAATGAAAAATACGTGTAGATCAGTTATACTTTTCAATTAATCAAACAATTTGGCCGCTGAATTTCTGATTCTGGTACAGCGCCATCTAGGGAATGAAATTGTAACTAAAATCAATTTCGAAATTTTCAATATTTGCCATAAAAAATCCCATTGCATTCTGAACACAATGGTGTTTACCGCATTGCTCTAGCGCAAATATTCGCGGAGTTATTAATTTTTAAAGTTGTGCGGGACTTTTGGATCACCCTGTAGATATTTATGCTAAAAGGTACAACTTCCTTAAGTTTTGCCCATGAGTGTATATTTCAGAGTTATTTTCTGAATACCGATATACATACTAAAAGGTACAACTTCCTTTAGTTTTGTCCATGAGTGTATCTTTCAGAGTTATTGTCTGAATACCGATATACATACTAAAAGGTACAACTTCCTTAAGTTTTGTCCATGAATGTATATATAAAGCGTTATTAAAAATTCTCATTTTGAATCAAATATCTATTATTATATTTTTTCCAATATGTTGAATGACTTCACGCCAAACAGGCAACTCGACATCGACAAATGGCGTTTTTTTTTCTTATATATAAAATGTTATGAGAGTGGAAATATCATTAAAATAACTTCATGTGCGACAAAGGCGACAAAATGTTAATGAACTGTTTCACCAGAAGGCGCGCTTAGAAGCAATAACCTGCAATGAACAAAAATTGAAAGGAGGAGGGTATGACTCATCAGTGATTCATCATTTTCACAAACTATTTTATATTTCTTATTAAATAAAATATTAATTTAAATTTTTGCATACTGAGCTTATAGTTTGTGAAGAACCGGGTAATATTTTTTCACATTTTTTATTTATTTATTGTTACAAAAGCACGAAGTCCAAAGGACTATTGTGCTGTGCTAGTATTATTTACATATATATGATTAATTATTTACACGATGGATTAGTATTGTTTTGTAAATTATTGTACAAATAGTTCTAAACTTAACAAAGTTCTCATAAGATAGAGTATATACACAAAGAGAATTTGGTAATGTTTCAAAGTATCTACATACACTGCGTGACATTGAGAATGGAACACCAAGAAATAGTGGCCAGAAAATTATGCAAATTTCAGGGTAGACGCGCCTAACCGAGTTATGCAAATGATGTAAAATACGCAGCTCTCGTGCGCACATGGAGTAAGATATAAGGGAAGGAACTTGCAGAAAGGACAGTATTCGTGTCGTTATTTCTTCAAGGAAAATCATTGTAGAAATTTTGTTCTTGTGTCAAAAGACACATGTAATAACAGAGAATGCCAGGTCATCGTAAACGGAGGCAGTTCAAGCAGACAGTCGCTTTTACGAGGGGCATGGTGATCGGACTGAAAAGGGCAGGTTGGTCCATACGTCAAATCGCAGCTGATACACACCTTGGTGCGTCCACGGTGCACCGACTGTGGAGAAGATGGTTGGAACAAGGAAATGTGGCAATTTATAGGAATGTCGATGCAACCAGAGTGACGTCAGCACGTGTGGATCGGCGTATCCTTCGACAAGCAGTGGCGGCCCCACAAGCCACTTGTACCGCCATCCTGCAACATGTGCAAGACACCCTAGATCATTCCATCTCGACCAGAACCATTTCCCGTCGATTGGTTGCTAATGGCTTGCACTCATGCCGTCCGCTAAGAAGACTGCCATTGACCCCACCGAATAGGCGCCAACGTTTGGAATGGTGCCGGGCTAGATCGACGTGGATGACGGAATGGCACAGGGTCGTGTTCTCAGATGAGTCGCGTTTCTGCTTGTCCAGTGAGAGTCGCCGTGTACGCGCGTGGCGTCGACGTGGAGAAAGGTCCAATCCGGCAGCAATTGTGGAACGCCCCACCGTGCGACAACGTGGAATCATGGTTTGGGACGCAATCGCGTATGATTCCAGGTCACCTTTACTTCGTATTCAGGGCACTATGACGGCCCAACGATACGTTGATGATGTGCTGCGACCGGTGACACTCCCCTACCTTCAGGGGGTACCGAATACCCTTTATCAGCAGGATAACGCCCGACCGCACACTGCTCGCATTAGCCAACAAGCTCTGCAAGATGTACAGATGCTTCCCTGGCCACCGTACTCTCCTGATCTCTCACCAATCGAGCACGTCTGGGACATCATTGGACGCCGTTTGCATGCCTTGCCACAGCCGCGTTCAGAAGACGAACTGTGGCAAATGGTTGAAAGGGAATGGAGAGCCATCCCTCAGGACGCCATCCGTACTCTGACTCTCTACCTAGACGTGTTTCTGCATGCATCGCCGTCCGCGGTAGTCCTACTTGCTACTAAGCCGACGCCGTTCTCGCTCTGTATTATGACTATCATTTTGAAATAAAGATCACTTATTGTTCGTCCCTGTCTCTCTCTGTCTGCCGAGTTTCATCACTTTCTGGCCACTATTTCTTGGTGTTCCATTTTCAATGTCACGCAGTGTACAAT
This sequence comes from Cordylochernes scorpioides, assembly GCA_030710605.1. Lineage (NCBI taxonomy): Eukaryota > Metazoa > Arthropoda > Arachnida > Pseudoscorpiones > Chernetidae > Cordylochernes > Cordylochernes scorpioides. Next base: position 10,677,046 of record CP092866.1, on the reverse strand, counting down.
TTGATTAGTCAGAGGGCAAGTTAAAAGAAGATGCTCTGGTGATTCAACATCTAAGCGGCATTCACATGTTGGATCATTGATAGCATTCAGTTTGAATAGGAAACTTAAGAAGGGTCCTTTGCCAGTTAAGAATAAAGTAGTGAATTTATCAGAAGAAATGAAATTTGGGACGGCAATTGGAAAGAATTTCTTGAACAGTTCATTAGATTGAGAAAGATAAAACTTAAAATTTAGATCCAGATAAAGTTTGTTAAATTATTTTTGAAGGGGTTTTTTGAGTGTTCGATCTGTGAGAGAATTTGTCATATTATACTTTGTTTGTAATAATTCAAGATAATCGGACAGTAAAGGGGTTTTCGCTAGTATATGTGTGATGTAAGAAGATGAAGTCCTATAAGCATGAATGCATCTAATAAGAATTTGATATTGTATAGAATTCAACTTGGATCTTTTTGCTGCAGTGATAAAAGGAAACCAAATATTTGATGCATAGCTTATTGTAGAGCGTATCATAGCTTTATATAAGATCAATCTACGCCGAGTATCAATGCCCCAAGTACGTGCACATAATGAGAATAATATATTCTTAAGTTTCGTAGCTTTCATAATTATATTGTCAACATGTGTTCCAAAATTAATCTTATTCCTTTGTCTATGATTTTTTAAAATAACTCCCAAAATTTTAACAGTTTCTGATGGTTGAATTATTTTTCTATCAAAATTAATGGGCAATTTTTCATAGTTATGTAGATAGAGTATACCTGTTTTGTTTGGACTTAGTGAAAGTTTTACCTTTTCACACCAGGCTTTGATTTTTATTAAACATTTGGTAATATTAAACATGATATAGCCACGTTTGGAATGTAGAAAGAGAGATTAAGAGGAACGTGGTGAGTTTCTTTATTGAGCAGTATACAAGCTTTCGGACGTCAGCCGTCCTTCATCAGGTATTGACATGAATGAGAAGGAGATGCTATATATATAAGCGACAGTTTAGCATAAGAAATATTAAACAAGGAATAAAAGATTAAAATGTGAAATTTGCATGCCAGTAGTAAAAACATTTGAAAAGTGTACAATATATAGATTTAAGAGAATCTGCATACCTAGGATGAAGGGAAAAAGGCGGAAGACTAGAGGCGAGGACAAAAGCAAGAATAAAAATAAAAATAAGAAACAGCGGAATAAAGATAAAGTTAAAAGTTACGAAGAAGGTGTATCTGTTGGTATAGAATAAAAAGCAGAATATTGGGGCGGGAGGTCAATCTTTCTGTTAAGGCTGGGGGTAGTATTGGAAACAAGGGCTTCAAGAACTAAGCGTTGGTATTTGTTTACTATATCGCTATAAACGGGGGTTGTATTGTCGAGATTGAAGGAATGTCCGGACTCGGCGATATGTTGGTATATGAGCGATTTTTTGTCTTTCAAGCGGATGTTGCGGGCGTGTTCACTGGCTCTGATGGCGATTGTTCGGCCTGTTTCTCCAATATAGCATAAATCACAATCATTACAAGGAATTTTGTAAACGGCGTTGGAAAGGGATTGGGGGTTACGTTTGGCGGAGCTTTTTGTGATTGGATGTCGTAAGAAGGTGTAAAGGGAAGGTGTGCACTTGTAAAAAGTGCGGATGCCGAATTTACGTAAAAAGGAACCAATACCGGAATTCGTGGTGGAGTATGGGAGGACGCAGGTGCTTTTGAATAAAGGAGGTGTGGTTCTTTTTTGATTGGGTGTGAAAAAATGTCGGTCGATAAATTAATCTCTCTTTCTACATTTGGTAATATTATACTGAAGATCATATATGTTTGAACTCCATGCCACAAATGTCACATCATCCGCGAAAGCAATTACTCTAGCAAAACTTTCGTTAAAAGATAAGTTGAAATCATTAAGTAATATATTCCAAAGAATAGGAGAAATAATACCACCCTGGGGACATCCCTTATTTATCTTTTTATACACTTTACATTAGTATATTCAAACTCTACACTCCGGTCTTCAAAGTAAGAATTAATTATTTTTATAAGTACCGCTGGAAAATTTGCCTTGTCCAATTGTTGGAGAATTGCCGGATGCCATGCGTTGTCGAAAACTCCGCTGATGTCCACTGTTACTATTGCCGTATTTTCTGTTTCTCTTTTCTGAAGACTTAATTTAGTTATTTCTTGTAAAGCAGAGATTGTTGATTTTTCTTGTGTAAATCCATGTTGAGCAGGATGCATAACATTATTACTATTAATATGACTTAAAAGTTCAATATGAATTAGACTTTCAAAAATTTTACCTAAATTAGAAGACAAGCTTATAGGGCGGTAGGCTTTCGGATCTTTATAATTTTCTTTATTAGGTTTTTTATAATCATTACTGCTGACTTTCTCCAGGCCTCCGGATAATAATTAAGTCCAATACAAGCATAAAAGTGGAAATCCTATATCATTGCATAAAAACAAGATGTTATATTTATTAAATTAATTTATTACCGATTATATATATATATATATATATATATATATATATGGCGTTCATAACAACATCTGCCAAAACTTTCCATATAGAATTATTTTTTCTTAAATTTCACACAAATTCTCAAAAATAAATTTTCATCAAATCCATCACTAAGAGGAAAAAATATTTATTTATGTTAGAAAATAGATTTGTGAAAGTTTTCTTGTTTTTTTTTTTACATAAATTTGGACATCATGCATATTAATAGGCATATATTATATATACATTTATATTTTATATTAATTTGGGGGTAATAAGACTATATATTGGTAAAACTATCGTTAACATTATACACAGTGTGGCAAATAATTTTTAAGACTCGCGCTAGATAAAAGCCAATAGCAGAGCCAGTTATGAAATTGCGCATGCGTATATATATTCGAAGCCTTATCTAGCGCGTGGCTTTGTTTCAGCCATTTTGGTTAACTCTTTAAAACCATACAGGCGATTTTTGAAAAGTAAAAATTTTTGTTCGTCGGAATTCTGAGATGGAACAGAGAGCGGTCATTAAATTTAATGCAAAACTTGGTAGAAGTGCATCGGAAACATATATTTTGATGAAGCAAGTTTATGGTACGTTATGTTTGAGTAAATCAAATGTTTTCATTTGGCACAAACGTTTTTCGGATGGAAGAAATACGCTAGAAGATGATAAGCATACTGGACGACCAAGTTCTTCGAAGACACCAGAAAGTATAGAAAAAGTGCGAGAATTTGTTGCAAACAATCGCAGTGCATCCCTGAGAATGATGGCAGAGGTTTTACACATCAACAAAGAAACGATTCGAACCATTCTGCATGAAGATTCGGGTAAAACTAAAGTCTGTGCTAAATTTGTTCCACACACTTTAACGGGCGAGCAGAAATCATTGAGAATTGCACATTGCAGGGACATCATTTCTGCCTATGAAAATGATTCAAACTTCCTGAAATCAATTGTTACGGGTGATGAAACATGGTGTTTTCAGTATGACCCAAAGACAAAGCGCAAAAGTGCCGAATGGAAGTCAAAAACCTCTCCACAAGCCAAAAGAACGCGAAAAGTGCCATCAAAAATCAAAACAATGCTGATTACCTTTTTCGATAGTAGAGGTATTATCCACAAAGAATTTGTTCCCGCTGGACAAACCATTACTGGAGAGTATTATTTAAACGTTTTGAAACGTTTGATTGCCAGAATTCGTCGCATTCGTCCAGAATATCGCGATGAAGACAGTTGGTGTTTGCTGCATGATAATGCACCGAGTCACTCCTCACTCATTGTTCGTCGCTTTTTGGCCAAATATAACGTCTGTGTGTTGAATCATCCTCCGTACTCGCCTGATTTAGCACCATGTGACTTTTATTTATTCCAAAAATAAAATTGAAGTTAAAAGGTTGTTTTTTTTTATGATATCCCGACCATCCAGACATCTGCGACGAGCACTTTGGAGGCAATTCCTCAAAGTGGCCTGCAAGAGGCATTTAATTCCTTATTAAATCGTTGTAACATATGTATTGAATCCGGAGGGGATTATTATGAATAAAAAATTATTAGAAATTGAATTAGCTTGTTTCTGTTTTATTTTACAAACCCATTCTTAAAAATTATTTGCCACACTGCGTATATATTGGTGTAAAACTAGCATTAGAAATTTTCAAACAGAAATAATGTAATATATTTTTCTCTCAATATATAATAAGTATTTAAAAAATATATACACCCATATCTCGCTTTGCGTCGGGGTTACGTTCCAAAAAAAACACGACGCAAATTGAAACGACGCAAAGTGAAAATATGTAAAGGCGCAATCAAAACCAAAGGTGTTGCCATATTTTAGAAAAAGAAATAAAAAAAAAAATTAAAGACTCGAATCTAAAACAACGCAACTTCGAAAATCTAACGACGCACAGTGAAAATCAGTAAAAATTAAGCAGCGACGCAACTTCAAAAACACGCAAAACGAAACGACGCAAAGCGAGGCATTGGTGTATAATAATGTAATGCATTAGCGCGCCATCTGTTATCAAAAATCGAAATTATTTAAAATAAAACAATTTCTAACTGCCCTTACTGCAATGGAAATATTAATGGGAGGGACTGGCTCTTCAGTGGCGAACCCTCCCAGCGGTTTCGCCAGTTTAATCTACCATACCGCTGTTATATTGCATTTTTGGAACTTCCATTAATTCTGCTGTCCACAAAGCTTATATCCATAGTTCTTCTAAAATATCCGTTCCAAGAGTCTAGCATCAGTATCACTATAAAAGGAAGTTCCAAAAATTCAATATAACAGCGAACTGGGAGGGTTCACTACTGATGAGGCCAGGCCCTCCCATTAATTTTTCCATTGCAGTAAGGGCAGTAGAAATAGTTTTATTTTAAAAAGAATCATACGCGTCTTTAATAGTTTCGAATTTTTATTAAGTTGTTAACGTGATAATCCTGTTGAAAGACTGAGAAGTCCGAAAGCTTGATAATAAAAAGTTGTACAAGAAACTTAACCCTGGAAGCTTCATTTATTTTATAAAATTAGAAATTTTGTTAATATTATATACGACTAATCGATGTATATTTATAAAATTTGTAACAAATAAGTTTACTGGCAATGTGTTTCTTTTGAATAATATCATCAAATATTATCTCTACAGACCTTACTGCAATGATAAATTTTATTGAATGAGAGGGCTTGGCTCATTAGTAATGAACCCTCTCAGCGGTTTCGCCAAATTAATCTCTAGACCGCTCTACTATTGTACTGTATTGGTTTGGAATATACCCTGTATTTTCTATGGAAGGCAGCTTAGGGGTGTTTATAGTGAATCTATGGATATAAGCTTATAGGTCTGTAGAGGTACATACATATAATTTCAAGGTATTGCTTCGAGCAAAACTCTTCCGAAAATATGGTTTCATAACAACTATATATTAGTAAATTAAATTTATAAAATCAATTTACATTTATCGATCAAATTTGTAACAAATAAGTTTACTGGCAATGTGTTTATTTTCAATAATATTGTGGCGAATAAATATTTTATTATTTAATTTAATATTATTCAATGAAAATATATTCAACAGATTATAAAAATATATATTAATCTGTATTTGCGAAATCATCGAGGAAAACTTTCACTCGCTACCGAAGCCCTACTTCATATCGCGGTCGAAACAGACAACATTTCTCACCTGCTAGAAGATCTAGCTGGACGCCCCGCCATTAAAACTAGATGATAGACCACATTGGAGGCGAGGCCGCAAAGTTATAAAATCCCCCCTTACCGACCACAGTAGAAATGAGAAAAACTACCTTGACGTAAACATAGACCTACCAAGTCCTCATGAAGAAGATATCTCAACTGAAAGAAGACATCCACCGCAGTCACCTGAAAATATCCCTGGCCATAGTACTAGTTCTTAAGACTGACGACGTAAGTCTCCTGCTGAGCATCGGGTCGATGCTCTTTATAGGAGGAGGCTATGTGGCGAAGAAATATTTTATTATTTAATTTAATATTATTCAATGAAAATATATTCAACAGATTATAAAAATATATATTAATCTGTATTTGCGAAATCATCTTTAAAATATTTCTTTGCTTGCTTGCTTAAGATTTTCTAGCTGTAAATAGTTTTGCTGAGTTGTTAATTAATTGTAGACTAGTCGCCGTGACGTCATCAATAAATACTTTTACATCTTAGGATATTTCGAGGCTTGATTTCTACGCTACAACTGGTGGAGAGACTGGACCGATACCCATTAAGAAATAAAAGAAAAATTGATTCTGTTGAACCAGAAGAAACTTCTATGACCAAAGATTCCAGACAGCTACTCTCCTCGGTATCACCAACATATGTCCAGCATCCCTAGAAAATCTCCCAAGAAAGAAATCTGCCTGGCAACACCTCATTAATTGGACTTCCGCTGGCATTGTATATAAATCCAAGAAGACTTAGGTCAGAAGGACATCCCGGGTAGTTGGCGACTTCTGTACGCTCCAGGAACCTGGGTTACTTAAATAAATAAATAATTCTCTAGCTGTATATAGTTTGGCTGACTTGTTAATAATTGTCGACTCGTCGCTGTGACGTCATCAATAAATACTTTTATATCTTAGGATATTTAAAGGCTTGATTTCTACGCTACAATATCATCAAATATTATCTCTACAGACCTTACTGCATGATGAGCCAAGCCCTCTCATTCAATAACTTATATCATTGCAGTAAGGTAACTTATAATATGTATACAAAACATTATCTCTATATATGCTTACCAATTTGAGTAAAAGAGATGGCTTTATTCTAAATTTACATATTTATATAACATATAAACTAGGTTGTCCCAAAAGTTGGTAAACACTTGCAAAAAAATGAAATATCAATATTATTCGCAGATATGAATAATGCCTTTGTATTATGTATAAACTACTTATATTATGTATTAGCCGTAATAATATTATTTGCCAAGTAATAAGAAAACAACGTTTTAAGAAAAACATGAACTTTGGGACAACTTTATACATATGTATTTAATTAAAAATATATTAAACAAATTTATATTATATAATGGTTTATAGATACCGTTTATGTGTGTGTGAATATAAGTAAAAGGAATTCACACATATTCAACATTTTATATAATTATCACAATAAAAATACTTTAAGTTTGAAAAGTGAACGCGTAGCTAAAAAATTGTCTGCAATTTAATTAAAATAATACCTTTGAGTGAGAAATTTTGTTTTAAATATTTTTTTCACTTTGAAAATATATTATTTTAATGCGATTATATTTAAAAGCTAATAAAATTATTTTGGCAAGTTTTAATGCATTGTTTCCTTTGTTCTTCGTATATTTAAAAAATAATTTAGGGGTAATTTATACCTGATTATGTCAAAAGTTTCATTAATTGTAAAATATTTTCAATCTTAACGTAATTATTTATTTCTCAAAGCTTTTTTTCTGTTTGAAATATTTCTTTATTTTACTAATAATTTAATTGCATTGTAATTTCTATATATAGCTTTAAAATAATATAATTTTCTCTCCTTTTTTGAAAGTTTCGTTTGATAATAAAGTTTTTGATGATTTGATTAGTTTAATATTTCTCTCTCTCTCTCTCTCTCTTTATTATAATTATTCTCATTATACATGGTGCATAGTTTATGATAATCATATATATAACGTAAGAGTGTGAGAAACTCACTAAATATCTATTTAATAATAAGGAATATTTCAAGAATAATTAATCCTAAAAATTAATAATTATTTTTTAAAATAATTAATTTTGAATTATATCAACAAACAACAAAAAGCTTTATTAAGACAATTCAGTCTTACACGGATTCTCCAAGCACAGAAATGCAGGGTACATACAAGAATAGCAGTATTAACAACAACAAAAGTACCTGTTATGACCCTTTGGTCTTATACAACTTCTCCAAGTAGAAGAGGGTATATACAATAGTTACAATAATGCTATTTACAACGTGTCAAGGAAGAGAGAAGCAAAAAAGTGGTTGCTGGGGAACTAGAATATTATCATGGGTAGATGTTATTATATCTCTTGAGGAAAGATCTCGCGACAATAAAGTTGAGATATCCAGCAGGTTAAGAAAGTCTCCAAGGTGGTTGATGCGAATGTTTAGTTCACCATATAAATTATCTCCAGTCCATTGTGTATCTTGATCGTGATATATATATTCTCTAGTTGGAGTTCGTTAGGAGGTAGATACGTGAAGGTTATACAAGTCAGCAATGAATCTATGCTTGGGTTAATTTTAAGTAACCGAAATCCAATTAGTTTTCTCTTCAACATTGTCCAGTATGTGTTTATTTTTGATATAAATTCCCACAATGATGTCTTCAGAGCTTCTTCCCTGCCCCGAGATTTTTCTGGCAAGTGATTGGTAAACCTGGAAATTCTCGATCTCGAGTTTTAGATCAAATTGGCACTAAGTTTCCGTTATAGCAAATATTTCAAATTGTTTTAAATAATTAATGAAAGGGAAAACGTATAAATTGGAAAAATTCCAATACATAATATTTACATAATTGTGACCAAGTTTTAATAGTTGTTAAATCGAGTAGTTTAGTTTTCCATTCCTATTAGCTATATGTGATTGATGGTGATATTTTCTTGCCTGTAAAAAGAGATATGATGTGATCCTTCCAGTTCCTTTCTGAGTGTTTGCTATATCTCAGTTCCTTCTGAACTCATGATCTTATCATTTATAACTTGGTAAATAGTACTTCCCACAATCAACTTGCTATCTCGAAGTCTAGATGAGATTCCTTTAGCCAAAAGTTCTTTTCTCTTATTAATCAACAATCGACGCTGTTCTCTAACTTTTAAGGTGTAATCCTTATTTATGTAAATCCTTAATTGCTTAAGCTTGAATGCATTCCTAAATAATTTTATTCTGTCTTCATATTTGGGTATTTCAACCAGTAGGGGTGCGCTCGGCCTTTTAGATAATCGATGACATTTAAGGATGTTAATATTCTCGGAGATTTGCATATTATCCGTAATTATCTGTTTTATTTTTGCGAAAGATTCATCGCTTGTTTCATTTTCTTTCTTTTCGACTCCGTAAAAAATTAAATTACTTTCTCTCATTTTCATCTCCGTGAAATCTATTCTTTTCTCAATTTCTTGGATCCTTTCAGAATTCTTCGAGACAGATTTTACCGTGTTTTCCATAGTATTCTCCAGTTGTTGTATACGTCGATTTAATTTATCAACTCCTTGCTCTATAGAAAGTAATCTTGTCTCTAATTTATCCCCCCAGTTATCCATTTTATTTGAGATTGCACCAATCAATTGTCGAATATCACCTTCCATACATGACTCGAGCGTAGTTTGCCTAGTGGGCCTAGGTCCCGGGTTTTTCTCTATGCCAGATATCAGTTTATCCCCCCAGTTATCCATTTTATTTGAGATTGCACCAATCAATTGTCGAATATCACCTTCCATACATGACTCGAGCGTAGTTTGCCTAGTGGGCCTAGGTCCCGGGTTTTGCTCTATGCCAGATATCAGTAATAACATCAAAATTATACATCTAAGCTTTGGCCTTCTGTACTGAATCTGAATCTTGAATTTCAGATTCTCAACATAACCCAGATCCACTGCCAAACTATAATTTGCACAATTTTCACACGAATCAAAATTTGCATAGATAAAAGTTGAGCGAAGCTTGTTTCGCTGTAAATTTAAATAAATTATGATAAGAATTACAATTGGCCTCATATTATGAAGATATAAATTTACCAATATCACCTCAATAAAAAAATAGCTCTTTTTTATAAAGTACGGCGAAAAAGCTTTAAAAATAAATTACCTAGCAGGAGCTGTCGTTTCACGCAACCTTTCCCTTTGGCCACCTGGCGGAGAATCCATTTTGAATTATATTGTATACACCTCTATATATATGTGGTATAATAATAAGGTGGGGAAAGAGAAATAATCACACCACAAGTTGGAAGAGAAGGAACCCAGGCAACCAGAGAGAGAGGGGGGGGGGATAGCCGGGCCTGCCACCGCTGAGCGGCCGGCCGTTCGTTCTTGTCGCCCACAATCCCCCAACTGTCCTAGAAGTCCCAAGGTGTTAAGTGACGGCCCCCAGGAGCCCCTTGGAATGTCGCTGATGTCTAAAGTGACCGGTCCTTACCCTCCCGTCTCTCTCTGGGTCAACTGTAGGTTTTCTTTATTATTCCTGGAAGAGTATATATTATTACATATATTTATATATATTAAAAATAAAAGAGGCATATCCTGACCAGGCTCACATGAGCTTTTCTAGATGGCAGAATTGGGTTTGTCAAATATCACGGAACAAGTTAAATAAACGTTTAGCTTATTTTTGTTCCACTAGATGACGCTATGCCATTTAGAAAAGCTCATGTGACCCTGGTCAGGATATGCCTCTTTTATTTTTAATATCAACACCTGACCCTTTATATATATTTATTTTTTGTTTTGTTTTGTTTTTCACACATATAAATATATATTTTTGTAATGTGATATATGTAATGATATATATATATCATAATGTTGACACTCATTAAATATGTTATAACACCTTGATAAAGGTTGGCGTTCAGCCAACTGAAATATTGGTAAAATATATGATAATTTGATCCAATATATGCCTTTTTAATTATATATTTATATGTTGTTATTATTTTTGTGTTTTTGTTGTTGAAAAGAGGTGCAGTCGTATAAAAGTAAAGATAATTATTTACCTTTCAAGATTTTATTTTGAATTACTTGAAGTAAAATTACACATAAAATTATTTATCACAGCAATATAGAATTTATAGAATGAATTCTATAATCGTGATTTTAATTTAAAAAGATAAGGTTAACTTTACATATTTACAACAATAATAATTAAAGTGGTATGTTTTGAATCTATGGTCAAATGAAAATGAAATATATGTTTTAAAAAATAATAAAATATTTGTATTTTAGATTATATAATATATATATATTTTAAAGATTGAGCAACCATAATAATATCTATAAATAAATATAAAGCATATATTGGATCTAAATTTATTAATTAGCCAATATTTCTAGGGGAAAATCGCCTCTCTTTATCAAGGCTTTGATTTAAACTAAATCACGTGGGATCCACTCATGCTATACAAGATCAAAGTAAGAAAATATCTGATGAAAACTTCACTGTATATAAAATATATTTACAATGGTTATATTAATAATAATAATAATTAAAAGAGTATATAATTAAATAACCATTTGATTAAATAAATGAAGAGACTGATAAATATTATAGAAATAAAAATGAGTAAGGATTATGATTCAATATGTTGTGTTGATAAATATAAATAAAAATATATTACAAGTATAAATATATACAAAAATAATTATATAAATAAATAATATATATAAGTATATTGTGGCGAAGAAATATTCTATTATTTAATTTAATATTATTCAATGGAAATATATTCAACAGATTATAAAAATATATATTAATCTGTATTTGTGAAATCTCTTTAAAATATTTCTTTGCTTGCTTGCTTAAGATTCTCTAGCTGTAAATAGTTTTGGGGGGCTGACCTGTTAATAATTGTCGACTCGTCGCTGTGACGTCATCAATAAATACTTTTACATCTTAGGATATTTCAAGGCTTGATTTCTACGCTACAATATATACAGTTTTATTAAAACCACAGGTCTTATACTCATTCATCGCAGGAAAGAAACATAGATGGAGCTCCTACACCTCTCTCTCTATATATATCTATTGTAGATATTTGCGAAACAATCGGTCTGATGATAAGCTAACACTTGAAAGCTTTCCATTTTTAACTTAATAATGAAACTTAGTATAATTATCCTGATATTGATTTATTGTGTGTTCCAAATTTTGCAATTATTTTAAGAACCTTTATGATTCCTATATACAACCTGAAATTTTGTTTTTAGAAAATCACAAACTTACTATCAAACCTCCCTTTGAAAATTAAACGATTTATAGCCCGTCAAAGGATTCTAAGGTTATTTTTCCCCGAGGATATCACGGGATTTTGGAACAGCGACCCTTTAAATTGCTACTTCTGCAATGCTTTCATCTAAGACAATTTGGTCCATTATCTATTCCATTGCCCATTCCTACAGGAAAAGAGACTGTAAATTCACGAAATTTCGGGGTCAACTCACTATAATGAACAACATGTATATAACATTTTTACTACTCTCCTGCTGGATAAAAGATTTGTTTATAAATATTTAAAATTTTTCAAGGCGATTGATAAAATGAGGGAAGAAGTGCTCAACTCCACAAACAACGGCTGATTGCTCCCCCTCCCCTCTAAATTGCTTTTCCTCCTCACTCATGTACATATATAACCTTTTAAGGGAATCCCCTTGTAAGACAATAGTGTCTCCCTTTAAATATACATCTGAACGACGTATTATGTTTTTCATCCTAATAAAAAACACTTTACCAGTGATGATAAGGAATGAGCTACAACACTAGTTTTGGCGAAATCAGACACAGCTATACATCTTTAATTAAAAAGACATATATTGGATCAAAATATCATTTATTTTACTAATATTTCAGTTGGCTGAACGCCAACCTTTATCAAGGTATTATAACATATTAATGTTTGTTGTTGACACACATTAATATAACACAAAGCAATAGCGCGCCATCTATACATATAAAATGAAAGGATTTAAAAGCACGAATATTTCTTTTATACATAATACAAACTTCTACTGCCTTTCCTGCGATGAAAAAATATATTGGGAGGGCTTGGCTCATCAGTGGTGAACCCTCCCAGCGGTTTCGCCAATTTAATCCACCAGACCGCTTCTCAGAGCTCTAATACTGTATTGGACGATTCTGCTTATATACGCAGCACTGAAGGATGGAATCTCAGAAATGGTTTTCAAGAAAACTATGGACATAAGCTTATAGGACAGTAGAATTACATTCAAATATTTGCATCGAGCAATGCTTTTCTACTGTCCTATAAGCTTATGTCCATAGTTTTCTTGAAAACCATTTCTGAGATTCCATCCTTCAGTGCTGCGTATATAAGCATAATCGTCCAATACAGTATTAGAGCTCTGAGAAGCGGTCTGGTGGATTAAATTGGCGAAACCGCTGGGAGGGTTCACCACTGATGAGCCAAGCCCTCCCAATATATTTTTTCATCGCAGGAAAGGCAGTAGAAGTTTGTATTATGTATAAAAGAAACATTCGTGCTTTTAAATCTTTTAATTTTATACACATTAATATGTTATAATACCTTGATAAAGGTTAGCGTTCAGCCAACTGAAATATTGGTGAAATAAATAATATTTTGATCCAATATATGTATTTTTAATTAAATATACATAAGTATACAAAGGTATTCCATCAATATTTTGGCCATAGATTTGGTCTAGTTGTGGATCTCAATTCGTCTGCCTAGATGGACTCAATCTGGATTACAATCGGGACACCCTGGTTTTATTCTAATAGAAAAATATTTTGTCATTTAAATAAAAACATCAATTTTAATTCATATACATGAGGATTAATTTTTATTTTTATAATTTTCATATTCTGAATAATTTCTCCGCGTGTTATACATGAAGTTTTTGTTTTTAATATATATTTTAAAATATTTCTTGAATGTTGAAATGTATATATGAATTATTTATATGCTCCAAAAAGTTTCGTTTAAAAATTCTGAGATTGAAATGTGATTTTTTGTTTTAGTTTAAGGAACTAATTCATTAAATTGAATAGGCCTATGTGGAAATCAATCAAAATTCAAAATGTTGCTTTTTTTTAAAGTTTTGTAACATACATTCTATTATCTTTTATTATTTATTTATTATTATATTTATTTATTTTTTTTAATTAAAAAGGCATATATTGGATCAAAATATCATTTATTTTACTAATATTTCAGTTGGCTGAACGCCAACCTTTATCAAGGTATTAAAACATATTAATGTATGTCTATATGTTAATATATTATATATATTTATTATTAATTTATGAGAGCTGCATGACATCAGTGGACCACATCGGTAAGGGCCACAGCACTGACCAGGAGTCAAGATAGCAAATGTAAAAATCTTTGTTTTCTTTTACAGTTATTATTTATTGAAGTTGTAAATAAAAATATGTAAATAGACTGACCATTCGTTACGCTATTTAGAGAAAAACTTGTAACCTTTTTGAAAAATAAAGTTATTAATTTATTATTAATTAATATATTAATATATATATATAGTACCGTTATGAGAATTTCAAGATTTATAAAATTTGTTATTTAGTTTAAACATGTGAGGTTTGTTTTTCAATTTTTTCTAATAAATAAGTAGTTAGAATATAGTAGTATATAAAAAAGTAACACCAGCAAAGCATCGGCGGTTAAACGTCATAGGCTGGGTAAAAAAAAAGGAATAAGCAAAGAGAAAGTTTTATAGAAAAGAGCAAAGACAGAACCATGATAATAATTTTCCAAATATAAAATTAAAAATATATATATATATTAATGTGTATATGTGACAATATCGTTGCGGAATTTCTTGTTGTTCGATTTGAATGGTGAGGATTGGTTGAAACGCAGTCGTTTGAGTGGAAGTTTAAACATACAGTTAGGAATAATCAGGACACGTGATGGGGTTTGGAAATAAAAGGCAACTGGGTTGGAGGGAAGAAAGCTTGAGAAGAGCGGAGCGGGTTTTGATTGTTCCTATCTGATCACATGGCGGTGATTGAACTTAGCTGTGGGATGAGCAGAGGGAGAGAGGTCTAGAGCAGATGTTACCTTGTTGGAAGCGAAGGAGCAACTGTAGGTGTTGTTCCTATGAGAGCCAAATCACTACTGACTATTCTTGCTTTTCGATTTAACACCACGAGTTGGCTTCTTTCCCATTGGTCGAGGGATAGAACGTGCCCGTTTTCCTATTGGTTGACCTGTTTAGGGAATACTTTCTGATTGGTTCTGCGGCTGCTTTGATGGAAGATACCGCCGATCTTGTCATGGAGTGTCGGGTGTTATTTCGACTCTATTTACTTCCGCGTTATCAAATACGTCCGGTCTTGGGTCGGAAGTATGGGGTGTCTCTCTACTTTTATAACTTCTGGTCACCAGATACGTCCTGCTTCGCCAGGAAGTATTGAGTGTTTCTCGACTAATATAACTTCTGCGGTCACTAGATACGTCCGGCCTTCTGTCAGGAAGTATTGACTGTACAAGTTATTTATAATTGTGCCCGCTTTAAACATATTTCCTATGTTTTGTTGCTACGTCTTTCCTCCAGTTACCTTGTTATTTATTAAATCTTTGAAAATCATACATTGTACATGCATAGTGGGTCGGGGGGCATACAATTATATACAAATTATGACAGATGCGCCCCCTACATGTGAAGAATTCAAGAAGGGGTTAGCCTGAGAGAATTCTGTAAAGTGAAAAATAATTTTGTGGGAAAATTAGTTGTGGGTATTGAGTTTATATACAAGCATTGGTGGCGATATAAGAAGTAAAATAGAATGGTGTTGATGATATAGGTTGAGTATAATTAATAGAAATCAAAAAAAATTTTTAATTGTAAGAAATCAAAATGAATGCTATGGTACATAGTGGATTAAAAAGAAAGGAAAATGCGCCTAACTAATTTCTACTCGAAATTGGAGATAATAACGAGGGAGTTCTATTAGGGCTTTTGAGAAATCAAAAATAAAAATGAAAAGTTGGAAGAAATCAAAGTAAATGCTTGGTTGCATGTTGGAGAAAAAAAAATGCTTCGTTGCATGGTGAAAAAAAAGGAAAAAGGCCTAACTAATTTTTTGCTCGAATTTTGGGAAAAGAAATCGAGGAAATTTCATAAGGTCTTTTGAGAAATCAAAGTAAAATAAAAAGTTGGAAGAAATCAAAGTGAAATAAAAAGTTGGAAGAAATCAAAGTGAATGCTTGGTGCATGGTGAGAAAAAAAAAGGAAAAATGCCTAACCATATTCTAGCTCGAAATTGGGAATGGAAACCGAGGGAATTTTATTAGGGCTTTTGAGAAATCAAAATAAAAATAAAAATAAAATTTCATAAGGTATTTTGAAATCAAATAAAAATAAAAAGTGGTTGAGCGAAATCAAAGTTGAGTGCTTGGAAAAAAAAAGGAAAATGAAAAATAAAAAGGTTTCAACAACAAAGGATGATTTAATGTTTTTAGTTTAACCGAAAATCAATGAGTTTTCGTTGATAATTGAGTTATGGCAATATAAGCTAAGTGGTAAATAGAATGATAATTAATGATTAAAAGTGATAATAAGTTGAATAAATTGATAAATTGATTAAATATTTACATTTTTAATTGAGAGAAAATAATGAAAATGATTAATATGAAAAATAAGGTGTATTGGTTTGAACCCTTTGGTATCTACATGCCCTATAAATTTTTTAATTGCTCAATTATGCCCTATAAATTTTTTGTCTCATCTGTAGCGACACTTAGGTGAAAACGTGATTCTACTCCTCAAGTGCGTTTATGCTATGTGTACAGGAGACATGGAAACCTATATAACCTTTATGTGTAATTTTTTGTCTTTGTGTGTGTTGTGAAAAAATGTTAGAAGTCTGTTGTGTAAGAAATGTGTGAGCGAGTTCTATGTGTTGTCTTGTGGATGTGGAATTGGATGGTAAAAATCGATATGTAGACTCGAACTGGAATTCAAAATCGGTGGCATAGAGAGGTTCCCAGTTGACCTCAATAGGGGACCTTCTCATTGTAATTAGAGATACGGAAGTGGGGTGTGTCGGGCAAAAGAGAGGGAATGAAATTGGAGATCGGACGAGGCGCTCCGCTTTGTTTGCATAGGCCGAATTTATCGCCGCGGATTACACTTCCTGTCGCGGTGTCTCAAAATTCTCACTTCCTGCCGTCTAATTTATTTTGGGTGCGGCTCATATCTTGTTTTTGGAGTGTGACTTCTCCGACACTGGTTGGTCATCTTTCAGTTACTTCTATCTCTTCGGAGTTTATTTAGATTTTCTGCAAAGATGGTTCCTAAAATTATGAGAAGTTTTATAAATGTTTGTCCACAATGAAGAACTGCTTGTCCACAATGAAAAACTGCTTGTCCACAATGAAAAACTGCTTGTCCAAAATTAAAACTGCCTCTTGTAGTTCGAAAATTTTATGAGCGGACATGGTATAGATAAATAAATAATTAAGGAATAAAATTGGGATACATTTGTATGGTAGAACTAACAAACAAAGGATGAAAATCAGATGAAAAATAGGGTATTGCCCCATGTTCGTCCATATTTTTGTAACTGGGGACTCTGAAATATTTGCTTGAACCTTATTAATTGTAGAATTTGAATGATTGGTAGGTTCGCAGTTCTCCTGTTTGATATCTTTAGGGAGTGGTGTGATATGATTGAGCTGGTTGTCAGGTTTGCAGTTTTTAACATCGGGGAAGAGTGATGCAAATCGTCTTGTTGCAAAAATGGCAGGGTCTAAATGCCTGAAAGGTTCGCTGCTGGTGGGTTTGAACCTTAATGACTCTGTTGGGAATAATTCGGGTGTTAAATGTTTGAAAGGGAACGTGTAATTGGGGTTGTGCTTTATATGATATGTGCTAACGGCGGGTGGTGATATATAACGGATTTTTTTCTGTATACAGCTTAAGTTTGTTGACGTGGATTGTGTCAGTGTCTCTTTGAAGTGGTTGATTTGGTGGCGTGAATTTTTTCTATGTTTTGTGTAGACGGGATGATTGTATTATTCTTACG
>CP092866.1:10616411-10653386 GCA_030710605.1 Cordylochernes scorpioides | reverse complement strand
AATGTGTTTCTTTTCAATAATATCATCAAATATTATCTCTACAGACCTTACTGCATGATGAGCTAAGCCCTCTCATTCAAAAACTTATAGCATTGCAGTAAGGTAACTTATAATATGTGTACAAAACATTATCTCTATATATGCTTACCAATTTGAGTAAAAGAAATGGCTTCATTCTAAATTTACATATGCATATTTATATAACACTAGGCGAATGACCCGGCTTCGCCCGAGAAATCCCTTGGGTGCAATTTCCTTCATACTAAAAGTATATCAATAATAAATATTAGAAGTGCCATAGAATAGCAATACAGAAGTAACACATAAACTACAGGAAAAAAGTGTGTGTGATGGCAAAAATTGTATTATATTAGTGTTTAGGTATTTGATTTAATTAATATAGTTGATATAATAGTATATATTTATATTATATTTTTTATAAATTAGTTTTAAAAATTGTAAAAAAAAAATGCATCGGCCCGGAATCGAACCCGGGCCGCCCGCGTGGCAGGCGAGCATTCTACCACTAAGCCACCGATGCTTTAAAAAAAATGGCCATATTTAGGTATTCATTCCATTCCGGATTAGTCCGCGTAAAAAAATAGTTCTTCAAATTAAAAAAAGAAATAGCCAAAAATACTAATCAAAATGCAGCCGAAAATTTTCCTCAGGTTTATAAAAAGCGACATGCAAAATTTGGTACCAATTGGTTCAGTAGTTTTTGAGTTTATCGCGAAACAGACAGACAGAAATTGACTTTTATATATATGGAGATATATACAAGGTTGTCCCAAAAGTTGGTAAACACTTGCAAAAAAATTGAAATACCAATATTATTCACCGTAATGTATAATGTCTTTGTATTATGTATAAAGTAATTGTATTATGTATTATATTATGTATTAGCCGTAATAATATTATTTGCCAAGTAATAAGAAAACAACGTTTTAAGAAAAACACGAACTTTGGTACAACTTTATACATATGTATTTAATTTAAAAATATTAAGCAAATTTATATTATATAATGGTTTATAGATACCGTTTATGTGTGTGAATATAAGTAAAAGGAATTCAGCCACATATTCAACATTTTATATAATTATCACAATTAAAATATACTTTAAGTTTGAAAAGTAGCTGAAATAAATTGTCTGCAATTTAATTAAAATAATACCTTTGAGTGAGAAATTTTGTTTTAAATATTTTTTCCACTTTTAAAATATATTATTTTAATGCGATTATATTTAAAAGCTAATAAAATTATTTTGGCAAGTTTTAATGCATTGTTTCCTTTGTTCTTCGTATATTTAAAAAATAATCTAGGGGTAATTTATACCTGATTATGTCAAAAGTTTCATTAATTGTAAAATATTTTCAATCTTAACGTAATTATTTATTTCTCAAAGCTTTTTTTTGTTTAAAAATTTCTTTATTTTACTAATAATTTAATCGCATTGTGATTTCTATATATAGCTTTAAAATAATATCATTTTCTCTCTTTTTTTTTTTAAGTTTCGTTTGGTACTAAATTTGATTGGACCTGAATTACATTATAATTGAAATTTCTAGTTTTAATTAGTATATATATTTTTATTGCTGTTATTGTTTTGGAATGTTCTATGTGCCATTGGTTTAGTGGTTGTAATTCGAAAGATATATTGGACTTTTGATGATATGTGTGTAAATAATCTTTATTTCTTTTATAATTTATTGCTTTAAAATGTAAATTTAAATAATTTTCACTCTCTCTCTCTAAAACTATAAATAATTTGTATATATATATATATTTAAAAACCTATGTACATAAAATAGATTCAACATTTACACGCAAATATTCATATAGGATATAGCGTGTGTTTTGTAATAAATAAATAAATAAATAAAATACTAAATTTGATTGGTTCAATATTTCTCTCTCTCTCTTTAATTATAATTATTCTCTTATTATACATGGTGTAGTTCATGATAATATTATATAGAACGTAAGGGTGGGAGAAACTCACTAAATATCTACTTAATAATACAGAATATTTCAAGCATAATTAACCCTAAAAATTAATCGTTACACGAAAAAAAAAAATAGATCGAATGTCGGATTACTATGATAAAAAGATTTTAAAAAGCTAATATATATGTGGGATGGTTGTTGATGTGCTGTGTTGGTGTGGCTTGTGGAAAGGCTACTGATAAAATTATAATTAAAATTAATTTATTTAAAGCAAGAGAAATTATAAAGAGAAAAGAAGCAACGGTTGAAATAACGGCCGCCGCACTAGCCTTGTTGTTTACCGCTAAGTGGCCAGCGTCTCTGATGACGTCCCACGCGCATGCGTAGTGAAGTGTTGACGCCCGCGGATGCCGAAGCCGTCTTAGTTCGGCTCGCTGAAGCAAAGTGTAGTCGCCACACTACTCCCCCTCCAGTAGGATCTTTCCAGCGATCCTATGCAATCTTATTGGCTTGCCAAGTTCGGGTCTTGGGAAAACATCGGTCCTTCTGATGTGAAAGCAGGCTTGAGGCGGTCGATTGACACCCACGTGGATCTCTTTTTAATTTTCAGTTTGTAAATTTTGGGTTTCCTAAAAAGGACTTCATATGGACCGTCGTATGGGGGAGCTAGCGGTGGCAATATCAGGTCCCGACGTAGATAGACATGGGAACATGTCTCGAGTGGTTTGGGCACGTAAACGTGGCGGTTCCCATGTGGTTTGCTTGGTGCAGGTTTCAGAGATGCCATGGCGCGCTTGAAGTCCTCCAGCCACGGTTCGGTAGGCGAGCTTGCAGAGGGGGGGTCCTCGAAAAATGTTCCTGGAAGGGGTAGGGGCTTCCCATAGACCAGCTCAGCGGTTGTGGTGTTGAGATCTTCCCTTAGCGACGAACGAATCCCTAGGAGCACCAGGGGAAGTTTCAAGGACCAGCTCGTGGAATCGTGACAGCAAAGGGAGTCTTTCAGCTGTCTGTGGAATCTTTCTACCAGGCCGTTTGCTGCTGGGTGGTAGGGTGATGTCCTTATTCTGTTGATTCCCAGAAGCCGTGTCAACTCACCGAAAAGTGCTGATTCAAACTGCCTGCCTTGGTCTGTAGTCACTTTTGCTGGCACGCCAAAACGAGATATCCAGACCGATAGGAAGGCATTTGCTACTGTTTTGGCGGTGATGTCCTGTATGGGTAGGGCTTCGGGCCAACTAGTGAATCGGTCGACGCAGGTGAATATGTACCGATAATTTTCACTCGGTAGTAATGGTCCGACCAGGTCAATGTGAACATGACTGAACCTTCCGTCTGGGGGACTAAACGACTAAAGGGGCGTTCTTGTGTGTCTAGCGGTTTTGGAGACTTGGCAACGGTGGCAGGCGCGAGTCCAAAGTGCGCAATCCTTCTTGACGGCCGGCCAGACGTAATGGGCGGTGACCATCCTTGTAGTAGCTCGTACTCCGGGGTGAGACAAGTTGTGGTATGCAGAAAAAATTATGCGGCGACAGGGTGCGGGTACGAATGGTCTGGGTTTTTCTGTGGAAACGTCACAGTACAGGGAAATGTTCGTTTCTGGGATTTGTACTTTTTCCAGTTGTAGTGAGCTGCGGTTTTCCGATGTCAAGAGAGCTTGTAGCTCCTGGTCTACTGCTTGCGCTTCGGCGAGGGATTTCGGGTCATAAGGTTGGTGATGGGAGATGGGTTCCACGCGTGACAGGAAATCTGCAGGTACATTTTCACAGCCCGCGATGTGGCGGATGTCGGTTGTGAATTGCCCGATGAAATCGAGGTGTCGACATTGGCGCGGTGAGGCCTTGTCCAGATTTTGTTGAAAGGCGTATGTGAGAGGTTTGTGGTCCGTATAGACCGGAAATTGTCGCCCTTCCAATAAATGCCTGAAATGCTTGATAGCCAAGTATACCGCCAGGAGTTCTCTGTCGTATGCGCTGTATTTTCTTTGTGCAGCGTCTAGTTTCCTTGAGAAAAACGCTATTGGTTGGAAGTTGTTGCCAACTTGCTGGTGAAGCGCGGCGCCCACAGCAAAATCCGAGGCATCTACCGTAAGGCAGAGAGGCGCTTCTGGAAAAGGATGGTGCAAGAGGGCAGCGTTGGCTAGCTGAAATTTGCACTGGGCGAAAGCCTGGAGTGCTGTTGGGGTCCATTGGCAGGATGCGTTCTTGCGCCCTTCGACCATGGCGTGGAGTGGTGCCTGAGTACTAGCGGCATTGGGGAGGCAGCGCCGATAGAAATTTAACATACCCAGAAAACGTCGAAGTTTTCCGACAGTATCAGGGATTGGGATGTCTTTAATTGCTTGTACTCGCTGAGGGTCCGGCGAGATTCCAGCGTTAGTGATGATAAACCCCAAGAATTTGACTGAAGGTTGGCCGAAGGTGCATTTGGTTTCGTTGATCGTCAGGCCGTAGTCTCGAAGGCGACCAAAAAGTTGTTGAAGATGGGATACATGTTGATTTTCTGAATCGGATGCGATAAGCACGTCGTCAATGTAGGCATATGCAAAATCCAAACCTTGGAGTACTTCGTTGATGAGCCTTTGAAAGGTTTGGGCTGCGTTACATAGGCCAAAGGACATGCGGGGAAACTCGAAAAGGCCGAAAGGCGTAATAACGGCAGTCTTAGGGATATCTCTAGATTCCACGGGCACATGGTGGTACGCTCTAACCAGATCGATAGTAGAAATATTTTCTTACCATGCAGATGCGATGCAAAGTCCATAATGTTAGGGACTGGATATCGGTCGGGGACGGTAGCGGCATTCAGTTTCCTGTAGTCTCCACATGGTCGTAGCGAGCCGTCTTTTTTGGGTACTAGGTGGAGAGGGCTGGCCCACGGTGATTTGGATGGACGACAGATGCCTTTCTCCATCATGAAGGCGAATTCTTTCTTTGCCGCGGCGAGTTTGTCCGTGGGGAGTCGTCGCGGTTTTGCTGCAATCGGGGGGCCCTTTGTGACGATATGATGAGTCACTGAATGACGGGGAGGGCTTTTTACAAGATTCTGACTAGTGAGCTCTGGGAATTGTCTGAGTATTCTGGAGTAAGGCGAATTGGCGATTGTAAGGTGAATGCTAACAGCGGGGGAAGGGGAAACTTGTCCAATGGAGTGAAGGGAAGATACTGGGTCGCTCAGCCGGTGATTACGCAGGTCTACTGTCAGCCCGTAATGTCGGAGAAAGTCTGCGCCGATGATGGACACGCCGACGTCGGCTATGATGAAAGGCCAACGGAATAATCGTCCGAGACCGAGGTCAAGCTCAAGATGTCGTTCCCCGTAAGTGTGGATGATAGATCCGTTAGCTGCGAAAAGCTGCCTGTGCGAGGGCCTAGCGTTTTTTACTGGTAGTGGAATCACTGAGACTTCGGCTCCAGTGTCGACCAAAAACAAATAGGCGCTGCGTCGGTCCGTAATGAAGAGCCGGCGAGTAAGGCCTGCGCCGTCAGTGGCTCCTACTGACGGCGGTCGTATTCGTTTCCCTGGACCTTGAAGTTGCATGGTTGAAGGCACTTCCTAGCTTGCGCTCCAAACTTCATATGGTACCAGCAAGTTCCTGCGTTTCCTTTTTTGTTGTGGGTCGGGTACCTAGCGTTCGGATAGCGATTGTGTGGGGTGTCCATGGATGACTTCAAAGCTTCGATTTGCGTATGCAGGTCTTGGATTTGCGTCATCAGCTGTTGGTGGGCTTCCGCGCTATGACCTGTGCTTGGTTGGTCCACTGCTGAGACCGTTGGCAGTATGGCTTCGTGTATGTTGTCTCCCATTTCCGCCATCTTACTCAAACTTGTTTCAGAGGATGCTGCGAGAGCAGCCCTTATGTCCTGAGGTAGGCGTCGAGTCCACAGCATTTTCAGTGCTGTATCGGAGAAATTTCTTCCTGCCTGATGTTGCATCGCGGCTAGGACTGTTGATGGCTTCTGATCTCCCATGGGACGCCCATCCAGAACCTGTAAGATTTTAGTTTGTTTTGATTGACCGAGTCGTTGGAGAAGGCCTGCTTTCAGCGCATCGTATTTACCAGAGGGTGGGGAGGCCGTTACGATGTCCGCGACGTAAGTAAGGGTTGGCTGGTCTAGGCTCGTTACCGTTGCTTGGAATTTAGTTTCGTCGCGGGAGATCTCGGCTAGACCGAAAGCGGCTTCTAGCTGGCTTATCCACAGTTCAACGTTGTTGGGCCAGAATGGTGGTGCACGGAAAGCCAATCTTGAAATTTGGGAGGGTGCCGTGGATGTTGGCCCTTCCGGATGTTCCGTAGTTGCGTCTTGCATTCTGGGGCTGTTGAAAGTTTCGTGGATGAAATAAAAAAAATATATAGAAGTGTGATTGAAATAACTTTTGCATCACGTCCGGCTCACCAATTTGTGGGATGGTTGTTGATGTGCTGTGTTGGTGTGGCTTGTGGAAAGGCTGCTGATAAAAATATAATTAAAATTAATTTATTTAAAGCAAGAAATTATAAAGAGAAAAGAAGCAACGGTTGAAATAACGGCCGCCGCACTAGCCTTGTTGTTTACCGCTAAGTGGCCAGCGTCTCTGATGACGTCCCACGCGCATGCGTAGTGAAGTGTTGACGCCCGCGGATGCCGAAGCCGTCTTAGTTCGGCTCACTGAAGCAAAGTGTAGTCGCCACATATATATATCAATATTAGATAATAAAAAGGCATATATTGGATTTAATAAAAGATATTTTGCCAATATTTCGGCTGGCTGAACGCCAACCTTTATCGAGGCATTACATTTTTGTATACACAAACTCAGCGCCGCATAGTCTATATAGATAATACCGTAACAGAGTTTTCCATTGTAAAGTCCTGAGCTATCTCCTCCGAAGATTCTGAACTACACATAACGATCTATATACCAAAATTTTCGTTATTTTTTTCTTCGTATGATAGGCCTGTTTTTATTTTCCTAATGTTAACAGTTATTTTTATTTTTTAATTTAATCTATTTTACAATCGTAGATTTTTTGCATTTATCATCATCAATTCCTTTGTTTTGAAATGCGTTCTTTTGTTTACCTTTTACTAATTCTTATTTACTAATTTTTACTAATTTCTGATTCATTTGATTATGATTATAATTTGTAAGTACTTTGTTATAGTTTTTCATTTAAATAGAGCTCAATTTTTGTGTATGTTTCTTATTTGCATTATCTTTCCTAATGTCTTTGGCGACGTTTTTTTTTTCTCATAAATAGGCTGAGGTTATATTATTTTTCGAATTGTAGATTGAAATATTTATTTATGTCTTTCTTTTGCTTAATTATTTCTTCTTTATATTTGTTCTTATTTATTCTTTTTTTTTACTCTTTCACAATCAAATTTTGAAAATGGCTAAATGGCTCCACTTCTCCCTATTTGCTTTTGTAGCTTTTCTTATAAAAAAAAGATTAAAACTTAGAATTAGGCATTGCTTTTTTATAGACATGTTTGTTACACATTTAGCAATACTTTCTCTTTATATTTGTCCTTATTTATTCATTTATTTACTCTTTCACAATCAAATTTTGAAAATGGCTAAATGGCTCCACTTTTCCCTATTTGCTTTTGTAGCTTTTATTTTTAAAAAAATATTAAAACTTAGAATTAAGCATTGCTTTTTTATATACATGTTTGTTACACATTTAGCAATACTTTCTCTTTATATCTGTCCTTATTTACTCATTTATTTACTCTTTCATAATCAAATTTTGAAAATGGCTAAATGGCCCCACTTCTCCCTATTTGCTTTTGTAGCTTTTATTAAAAAAAAAATATTAAAACTTAGAATTAAACATTGCTTTTTTTATATACATGTTTGTTACACATTTAGCAATACTTTCGCTTTATATCTGTCCTTATTTACTCATTTATTTACTCTTTCATAATCAAATTATGGAAAATGGCTTAATGGGTCCACTTCTCCCTATTTGCTTTTGTAGCTTTTCTTATAAAAAAATATTAAAACTTAGAATTAAGCTTTGCTTTTTTATATACATGTTTGTTACACATTTAGCAATATATACACAGAAATATTTTGGAATATTTAACTTTTTTGGTGAATTTTTGTCAGGGAAGCTATGGACTGCCGTAATCATGCATTATGTTGATGTTCTTCTCATAAAAAATATATTTGGGTTTGGAATTGGGCTTTGCTTTTTTGTATACATGTTTTTTACATATTTAGCTCCATTTTTGTGTCTTATTTTCTTTTTTGCAGTATCTTTCATAATGCCTGATTTGATTACTTGATCTGTAACTCATGTTTGGTAAGCAATTTCAGGAAAGAAACTATAGGCATTAGTTGAAGAGTTTAAATAAATATATTTAGAGTGAAAAATGACACAAATCAGCAAATAAAATTGCAAAAAATGCTACTATATCGCAGATAAGACAACATATAAAAGGAATGAAAATATTTAAAGGACCTCATTAAAACTACATTGCTAGTTTTATATATACACTAGCCGAGTGACCCGGGCAACGCCCCGGGTTTACTCGAAGGGCCCGCAGGTGAGAAACTATAGGCATTGGTTCGTATGCCTAAAAAATTATTTAAAAGGAAAAAAGAAGAAAAATACTAACAAATCAGAAAATAAAAGTGCAAACAACACATCTACACTACTTCAAGAACATGAGAGCACATGCACTGTGTCACCATACGTGTACCATTCGTAAAGACCCTGTTTAGGATTAAAATATCTCCGAAGCATAACAATACAACCAACTCATGTTTGGTAAGCAATTTCAGGAAAGAAACTATAGGCATTAGTTGAAGATTTTAAATAAATATATTTAGAGTGAAAAAATGACACAAATCAGCAAATAAAATTGCAAAAAATGCTACTATATCGCAGATAAGACAACATATAAAAGGAATGAAAATATTTAAAGGACCTCATTAAAACTACATTGCTAGTTTTATATATACAATATAACCTCGATAATTCGACCATGTTTTGTTGTCCTGACCTACAGCCTATCATATAAAAAACTGTAATTCAACACTATCGATAATTCGACCATTATAAATTTCAACAATTGTTTGTTGCTCAAATATAACCTCACCGCTAAAAAGGTATTACAGAGAAAACGGCTGACATTGTAAATGTACAAAATGTATGTATAGAGCAGGGGAATAATAAATAAAGACCAAAATCAAATTAATTGATAATAAATAGATTATTGCCAAAAAAAAAAATACAAAAAATATTTTTTCTCCTTTCTTATCTTCACTCAATCATATTAGAGTGTCAAGCTTGTAAAGCTTGAAATTAACAACCATCATGATTGGGTGAAGTAGAATGCGTCTGCCTTTGTCATCAAGACTGGGAGCACTACTCAGTGGCAGGCCACTGACTTAGCTCCAAAAGAATGTATCCCTGGATTAGGAGCCCTTACAAGGTACTATCAGCCGGGCCAGCTGAGCCCAGGTTTTTTTAGTGAGCTTGTTACTGTTCCCCCTCCTCCTTTTTCATCCTGGCTTGGGACCGGCAAAGGCGGAGTTTTTTTTCTTTCAGGTGAGAAACTTTAGGCATTGGTGAAAAGTGTAAATATATATTTTGGAAATGAAAAAAAAAAGGATAAAATAAATCAGAATATAAATTTACACACTATATTTTAGAGGAGACGATTTATAATAGGAATTCATTTAAATGACCTCATTAAAAACTACATTTTATATATATTTGGGTTAAACTTTACATGTATGCTATCCAAAGTTCGCACACTTGAAAAAGTCACATAAAGTCGTCTGTGCGTAAACACAGGCTCTTGTAGCAAAGGTTTGGCCTTGAGCCCTCTTTATAGTCATATATGTCAGACATTATACAGTGTGTTCAACTTTGGGTACTGTCAGTATATGTGCTTCAAGGACATGAGAGCACATGCGCTAGAACACCATACCTGTTCCATCGCAAAGATCCTATAGGCATTGGTGAAAGTGTAAATAAATATTTTGGAAATGAAAAAAAATTGCAGATATGACAACATATTAAAGGAATAAATTCATTTAAAAGACCTCATTAAAAACAACAATTCTATAATTTTATATATACAATATAATCAAATTAATTCAACACACGATAATTCGACCATTTTTGATGTCTCGACCTACGGCCTATCATATGACAAACTAATTCGACACTTTCGATAATTCAACTATTTTGGAAATTCAAATTTCAACAGTTGATATTTGTCTAAAACCCCTATTATTAACAACATATTAGACTGCAGAGTGCAAAAATGTAGAAAATTGTATGTATATAATTGCATGCATATATTTGTATGTATATAATTGTATGCAAATAATTGTATGTATAGATCAATGAGTAAAATAATTTTTTTTTTGCTTATCGCTAGTACACGTGGTACAGGCCTTGATAATCATGGTGGGTAGAGTAGGCGACTGCTTTTACTGTAAGTACACAACATGTCTAAACATGTGAAAAGCAGTTCGACTTTGCATTTACAAATGTGCCAGAGCCCCGTTTGATTACTTGCGCTTGCTGGTGGGGTTGGACTTTTGCAAGAATCGGAAGCCATTGGAGCATTTTTTTTTTTCAGAAAAAAGTGCCCAATGCGGGAATCGAACCCGGGTCGTAGCGGTCGAAAACCAACGGCTTAGACCATCCTTCCACCAACCCCCAGTAAAATAAGTAAATAAAAAGAAGACCAAAAATAAGTGATAATAGTTTATTGAATAACAAATAAAATAAAAAATCTTTCAGGTGAAAAATTATAGGCATTGGTAAAAAAAGTAAACAAGAGAAATAGCATTTGGGGTTTTGTGTCTGCGGCGAGTCATATTAGCACGCCTAGCGGTTAGGGGAGTGAGTCTTCCACGGCCTTTTCGAGGCATGACAGAAGACGCTGAAAAAAAAAAGGTAAAATAAGAACCAAGCAGAGGAAAACTATAAAACTGAAAGCCAGGACAGGCATAAAAAGAAAATTCCAAGCATGTGAGGAAACAATTGAAGAAAAAAAAAGGATTCCAAAAAAATACTGCAAAAAAGAAACCAGACACAAAAAGCAACAATTGAGTACACAAATACAGCATCAGCCTATTTATATATTTCATAGCGCCGCATAGTGTTATAATATAACAGTTGAAATCATTTAAAATACAGAGTAGGTGGGAGAAATTTGTGCATGAAAATATTATTATAAAAATTGCAATCAAATATGTAAAATATCTTAAAATATTAAAGGAAAAAAAATGAGTTCTATCTTATATTTTAAAAAATTGTAATAAAAGTAGATAAAAATAATTCATTAATAATTCAATAAGAGATAAATGTGAAAATATATGTATCTATTATATTAATCCATATGATAATAAAAGAATATAAGTTGAGGGAAGAAGGGAAAATATACTCTTCCCTCAACAGAAATATTTTATTTATAATTTTACCCAAGGGATTATATTATTAATATCCGGTTCCAAAACCACTTTATTAGGTACTGCTCAACAATAACAACCTAGTTTATGATATTTGCAACAATGAATAATATGTGAAGGTTATTCATATATTAAACAAAATGTTAACGTGGGATTCAATCCCGGTTCATGGCTGTCGGGAATCGAGGGTGTTACCCACTCGTCCACCGACTTTTGTGATTTTTAATATAATATCAATTCAAATATATACGCAATATATCAATACACAGCAATAACACGCCGCAAGCTATACCTTAACAACCAAAAATATTGTTCATTCTAGGCATCCTGAAAAATCATGAAATGGGTAGTTAAGGCCATAATTGCATGAAACCGCGACACAGTGTAAAAAAATAGTACAAATGTGATATTGTACTGGGATAAGGTGAATAAAATAATAAAATGTCCCTTTCTTTTTTCATATTTTATGCACCTTATCCCAGTACAATATCACATTTGTACTATTTTTTCACATTGTTTCACGTTCTCACGCAATTCTGACCTTAACTACCCGTTTCATGATTTTTTCAGGATGCCTGAATGACCAATATTTTTCGTTGTTGAGGTACAGCTTGCACCACGCTGATGAGGGCCAACAGCTCGAAACGCGTACGTGGTTATCTTTTCTTGATTAATCAAGAAAGGGTATTTGGCCAATTCTGGAATAATTAAAAATCAACGAATAGTTAATATTTATTCCGATAGATGGCGCAAGCCATCAGCAACTTTCAGTTACACAATAAAGAGATGCCCCTTTATTTTTTCATACAGATATTCATAAGTTTTGAAAATAAAACAATCCATAAAAAAATAAATGAATAAATAAATATTTAATTAAAAAGACACACATATTAGATCAAAATATCATTTATTTTGCCAATATTTCAGTTGGCTGAACGCCAACCTTTATCAAGGTATTATAACATATTGATGTGTGTCTATTTTAATATGATATGTAACACATTAAAATGTTATAATACCTTGATAAAGGTTGGCGTTCAGCCAACTGAAATATTGGTAAAATAAATAATATTTTGATCCAATATATGTATTTTTATTAAAAAACAATAATAAACATTAAGAGGAGCTTCTTGTGAAGCTCCTCTTAATGTTTATTATTGTTTTTTAATGATCGTGATTTTAAGAGTTTTAATCCTACAATATGTATTTTTAATTAAATATACATAAGTATACAAAGGTATTCCATCAATAGTTTGGCCATAGATTTGGTCTAGTTGTGGATCTCAATTCGTCTACCTAGATGGACTCAATCTGGATTACAATCGGGACACGCTGGTTTTATTCTAATATTTTGTGATTTAAAGAAAAACATCAATTTTAATTCATATACATGAGGATATAATATTTATTTTTATGATTTTCATATCCTGAATAATTTCTCCGCGTGTTATACATGAAGTTTTTGTTTTTAATATATATTTTAAAATATTTCTTGAATGTTAAAATATATATTTGAATTATTTATATGCTCCAAAAAGTTTCGTTTAAAAATTCTGAGATTGAAATGTAATAAATTGAATAGTTATATGTGGAAATCAATCAAAATTTTAAATGTTTTCCTTTTTTTTTTTAGTTTTGTAACATACATTCAATTATCTTTTATTGTTTATTTATTATTATATTTATTTATTTTTTAATTAAAAAGGCATATTATGGATCAAAATATCATTTATTTTACCAATATTTCAGTTGGCTGAACGCCAACCTTTATCAAGGTATTAAAACATTTTAATGAGTGTCTATATATTAATATATTATATAATATATATATTAAGGTGTGTCTATATATGTATTTATATTATTATTTTATTTTCAAAACTTTCTATTATTTTGAAAATAGAGCAATCCATAAATAGATCTTTAATTAAAAAGGCATATATTGGATCAAAATATAATTTATTTTACCAATATTTCAATTAGCTGAACGCCAACCTTTTTCAATGTAATATTATAACATGTTATAACACATTGAAAAAGGTTGGCGTTCAGCCAACTGAAATATTGGTTAAATATATTATATTTGAATCAATATATGCCTTTTTGATTAAACTTTCTATTATGTTTATATAAATTTCATTGTCATCTATATCGATAAAATCTGTAAAAATTAATTGTTGACACTTGTGTTTCTTTTTACCTCTACACACCTTACTATAATGATAAGTTATTGAATGAAAGGGCTTTGCTCTCCTCAATGGTTACCCCTATTATTTAACATATTTAATTAAAGTACATTTTATTACTTTGAAACTAGATTTCTAATGTATGTTCTCAATCCACAAATTAATATAAAATATATATTTTAAAATCGGTTCGGTTCCAAAATCACTTTATTGGGTACCGCTCAACAAGAACAACCTAGTTTATGATAATTGAAACAATGAATAATATATGATGGTTATTCACATATTAAAACAAAATGTTAACGCGGGATTCAATCCTGGTTCATGGCTGTCGGGAATCGAGGGTGTTACCTACTTGTCCACCGACTAGTTAAAATATTGTAACAAAGTATTTATTAATTTTATTATTTTTTATTAACAGAGTGGTCATTTTTATGTTTATATTTTGCTACTCTGTAAATTTCCCTCGTGGCTTATCTTTTGTTTATCATTCTTAGTTTGTCCTTCCCTGAAATAAATTGTTGCCTCCTCCTGAAGTTTTTGTCTTCCCTAATTTTCCACGTGGCAATATGTATATTATATTAAAAAAAAAAAAAAAGAGATTCTGCTTGATTTTGGAATTGTTGTGATTATCTTGATTTTGGTTATCTTGAGAATTAAGCTATGGTGGTGCAGTCGTGGTTGAATAATAATCTTGAAAATATAAAGTCTTGATCAGAGATTTCTTTATTTGAGCTAAGGAATGAATAAAAGACATAATTTAATAAAAGTACTGCCTGGCTTAAGGCGTATGAATAAAAAAAAGCTTATTTACATAATGTACAAAAGTTTTGAGCCGGCCAACGGGATAGAGAGAGAGAAAATATGGTTTTACGGGCTACTAACCAAAAGTAATGATTTTTGAGCCCAAGCGCGATGTCAGGAGGCAAGGGATCCTAGGATCTGGCGGCAGAAGATGTCTCGCAGGGATGATGGAATCGTTGGGAAAGCAGGGGAAAGGCTAACGGGATAGAACAACAACGAGATTTTATAGGGGAAGCTACTCTGGCGGTCGATTTAACAGAGTATTTGGATCTATGAAATATAATTTTAAATAGAATAATATTTTAATATAACATGTACCAGGTCTATTAGTATGAAACGCGAAAATGGCTGCTAGAGGGTGCTGTGCAACTTTGTTTGAGCCGACGGTGGCGCTGTTGAAGGCATTTTGTTTTTTGACTCATGGCATCAGCATGCGTGGAGTTTTGGAAAAATTCAAATCGTGGAAAATTTCTGGACCCGTGGAAAAGGGTGATTTCCGAGCCAAAAAGTGCCCATTTGCGGGAAGTTTTGTTGTTCGCCTTCAACTGGAAGAAAAGTGCCACTGAAGCCCACCGAATGCTCGAGGAAGTTCACGGCGACCACGCTCTGAGCAAATCGCAGTGTTACAGGTGGTTTAAAAAATTCCAAAGTGGCGATTTCGAACTTGATAATGAACCACGTGGAAAACCGCACCAAAAGTTCGAGGACGCTGAACAGCAAGCTTTGTTGGATGAGGACAGTACCCAAACGCAGGAGAAACTCGCGAAACAGCTCCAGGTATCTCAAGGTGCTGTTTCCCTACGTTTAAACAGCCTCAGAGTGACCCAAAAGCTTTCCAGATGGGTCCCCCACGAGTTGAGCGAAACGCAGCAAGAACGGCGTCTGGTAACCTGCGAAGGGCTGCTCGCCAGGCATTAAAAGAAGTCATTTTTGCACCGAATCGTAACTTCTGATGAGAAATCGATCCACTTCAGCAATTCTATGCGCCAAAAGTCGTGGGGCCTGCTCGGCCAATTTCCAAAACAGAAGCCTAGGCCCAATCGCTTAGGAAAAAAGGCAATGCTTTGCGTATGGTGGGACCAGACCGGCGTAGTATATTTCAAGCTCCTGAAACCTGGCGAAACGGTCAATACTAGTCGCTACGAACAACAAATGCACAGTTTGAGAGAGGCATTGAATGAAATAAGACCGGAATTGCGTGAAAAGCACAACAAGCTGATACTGCAGCATGCCAATGCTCCTGCCCACAACGCTACAGTGGTCAAAAAACACCATAAAAGACTTGGGCTGGGAACTCTTACCCCACCCGCCGTACTCACCAGATCTAGCGCCGTCGGACTACCACCTTTTCACATCTTTAGGACACGCCCTAAAAAACCAGGAATTTTCGAACTCAGACATACTCCGAAAATGGCTTGTTGACTGGTTTGACTCAAAAGGAATAGAATATTTCAGACAAGGAATTCGAAAAATGCCTGAAAGGTGGTCTGAGTGTATAGCTAATCAGGGCAATTACTTTGAATAAAAAATCTTTTGTTGTATGGAATTGGTGAACTTTTGAATTCACTGAAAATTTTCGCGTTTCATACTAATAGACCTGGTATATGTGCGATTATGTTTATACAAATCTATTTTTTAAGGAATGAAAGAATTTATTCCCGAATGTTTCCTTTTTACACAAAACAAACATATATTATCCTTACTGCGATGAAAGAACAGTAGAAGTTTGTTTTATGGGAAAAAGAAACATTCATTCTTAAATACTTTCATTCTATATATATAGATGGCGCTTTTTTGCTTTATATTAAATCTTATTTTTATTTACTTCTAATTTCCTCTCTTTCTTTTGTGGATTTAAAAAAAAAAACTTTCAAAGCTCTGTTTTATGCCTTTTTAAATATATAACGAATAGTTTCATGGCTTGAGAGAGTAAATTGAATCAACTAAAATTATGTTATGAAAATTTTAAAATATGTTCTCTTTTTTTTTAAAGTGTTTATTGTTGTGATGAGTCTCTTATCTTTAACGAAAAGATAAATAGCTTTCGTTTATTTATTTTTTCTACGTTTATTTTCAAACCGATTTTTATAAAAAGAAATTTGTAAATATTATTTTTAAGATATGTTTCTTATAATAAATATTATATCTACATATGGTTACATATCAACCAATGTTTTTATTTAATTCTCGACGTTTAAATGACACACTGTCACTCTCTTCAGAGGTGTAATGATTATTCAAATCCTATTTTCTATACTTATAAGTGAAAAAAACGAAAGAAAAAATAAAAGAGATAAAAAGATCAGGTGTTGAAATCAATATTAAAAATGGCATATCCTGACCAGGAGCACATGTGCTTTACAGAAGGCAGAGCGCCATCTGGTGGAACAGAAATCAACTAAACATTGATTTAGCCTGATCCCTGATACTTGGCCAACCCAATTTCTTGATAAATCAAGAAAAGCCATCCACGAATCAGACCATCTAAAAAGCATATGTACGTGTACATGTACTCCTGGTCAGTATATGCATTCTTTATCTATATATATAAAAATGAATGTCTGTCTGTCTGTCTGTCTGTGTGTGTGTGTGTCCTCTATGGATTCAAAAACCATACATCCAATCGGCGTGAAATTTTGGGATATTATGAGGTGTATCCCCGGAAAGGTTTATGAAAAAATATTTCTTGAATATCTTGAATATCCTTAGAGTTATTTGCAGATTTGTATATTTAACTCGCAAGCAGCGATACCATTGAGACGGAGATAGGCTTAGTTTGCTGCTCCTGATGACCTTGGGTCATTGTGTGAGTCACAGCATGATGCTACAAAAACACTCTCTCTGGGGATTTTACAGCGTCGACAACCTGTAAGATTGCCTCTCTCATATATTAAACTTTAAACATCTGCTTAATTAAAGCATTTTTCATTTGAAAGAGACTGCTCTCTTAACCCCCTTTAGACAACATTAAATGATATCCCGTGTCGATGATTTTGTAATGTATAGAATTAGGAAAGACAAAATTCAGGATGACACGGCTCACAGGGAACGGTATAAAATGTTCAATTTATCGAGGAAATACAAAATTCGGGATGACACGGCACACAGGGACCGGGAAAAAATTATCACCTTATCGAGAGATTCACGACCATGATTTTATTCAACTTATCGAGTATTTTTCAAGGGACCGGGAAAATATGTTCACTTTATAAAACGATTATTTTGTAATATAGAAAATTAGGAAATACAAAATTCAGGATGACACGGCACAAGGGACCGGGAAAAAATGATCACTTTATCGAGAGATTCAAATTTACGAGTTTCAAATCATCAAAATATATCTTTCTTTTTTTATATGTTTATAGAGAATTGTTTTAACAAATGTTCGTTATACAAACCTTTACTCGGGTAAAACCCGGGCGAAGCCGGGCACATCCGCTAGTTTTCTATATATAAATATAAACCATTTTCTCACAAATTCTGGTTCGTTTTCAAGGAGACTAACGTGGCAACGGCGCCCATTTTCCAATGAAGATCAAACCGATATCTCCATAACACCTACCCACATATTCTCATGTCCAGCAATGGCCGCAGCCTTGCAGAAAATTGACATAGACCCAGAGCAGCAGCTTTACATACCCAAGATAGTGGACATTGCTGCTGCTGTGATGGAGATGCATGGAGACATCTGAGGCTCTTCTTTGGACACGACAACAACAATAACAAACCATTTTCTAAAATACATTTAAAGCGTCACACATATCTGCATATATCGAGAAATAAATAAGAACTTAAAATTTTCGATATATGCAAATACGTGACACTTTACATGTATATTTAGAAAATCGTGTATGTATATAAGTATAAATGGGATTCTAAAATAAACTTTCTCCTGAGTGACAATAAGTAACTGAATCGTCAGGAACTAATAAGGCGACATCAACCATTTTTTATTTGTTCATACAAAATGATCCAACATGTGAATGCTGTCTAGATGTTGAAACACCATAGTGTTGGCTTGCCCTCTGATTAACCAAATTGTACTTACTTACTTTGACATAATGGCAAATCATCTTTCTGTATATACTCAATCTTATGAACACTGTGGCAAGTTTAGAGCTATTTGTACACAGATTTATAAATCACTACTAATTCATCGTGTAAATAATTAAAGATATATATGTAAATAATTCTAATATAGCACAATAGTCTGATAGACTTCGTGCTTCTGTAATAATAAAATAAAAAATCATCAAATTATTTAAATCTCTGTAATATTTTCTGTAGATGTAATTTTTAAGGCCATTTTTGTTGGTTGAAAGTTTATTTGAAAAATGATGGCTACATCTCGACCATTTTTTAAAATTATTTTTCCAAATAAACAAATAATCTTCAAAATTATCTCTACAGACATTTCTACAATGATTTAAATTATTAGATGAATAAATAAATGTTTGTTGTAGCCATATATATTTTTCCAAATAAACAAATAATCTTCAAAATTTTCTCTACAGACATTTCTACAATGGTTTAAATTATTAGATGAATAAATAAACGAAATGTTTGTTGTAGCCGTATATATTTTTCTAAATAAACTTCAAAATAAATAATCTTCAAAGTTATCTCATTTCTTCATATTTAAATTATTTAATGAACCAAGCTCTTCAGAATACATTCTGAAACTGAATTTATCCATAGATGTTATTGCCCTCAGAGATAATAATGCTATAATGGGTAAGTATTAAGACATGAAAACTTTCAGCTAAGATGGGATAAGCATCTGAAGATGGATTATGTATAAGAAGAGAGACAATAATCTGCATTCTTTGTTCTTTTCTTTATTTGTTAAGCATTGTCAGTATCTCAACACGTATAAAAAGACAAAGAAATATCAGTTTTATACATATTTCAAAATTTTGTTCACACTTGGTTATCTCGTGTGCCTTCAATAAAGGTCACTATAATATATTTCAGAGTTATTGTCTAAATCCCGATGTACATGCTAAAAGGTACAACTTCCTCAAGTTTTGTCCATGAACTATACGTGTAATGAATAACTCTATATTAACGTCAAAATCCCGAGTAGGGATATCGCGTTTTGAATAAAATATCAAAAATTAATATATTAAATTTCAACGGGCTTACAATAATATCGACTTGATCCCACCAGAAATTTTTGTAAGCCCGTTGAAGAGCGAATAACGCTTGAAAGCTAGCGTTTTTTAAATAAAAAAGATACTCATTGTGAGAGAATATAATTGTAATTTTAATACTTTTCACAATTTTATCATGAATAGAGATTTTTAATATTATTATTTAAAATTCTCTCATCTAAATATTTATTTCTTAAAACAAAAAAACACATGCATATTGTTACCATTGATTTTTTTGTCCTTATGTAATCTTAATAACTTTTTAGCATTTATTTTACTGATTAGAAAATATTTTTTAGAAATATATTTAAATAACTCTCACACAAGATAAACGTGGAAAGTGAAGAAAAAGGCATATCCTGACCGCTCAAATGAACGTTTGAATATAACAGTGCCATCTATAGGAATAATTATCAACTAAACGTTGTTTTAATTTTATTCAGGAGAGAATTCTGGTCAAAAATCTTTTTTTTTTTTTAAATATAAATTGTTACTTTTACACGTCAATTAAATATTTTTATATTGTCATTTATTATCTATCTAATCTTAATACGCATCTAATAGCTAGCATATTTTCATTATAAAATATTTCTTAAAACATTTTTTTTCTGTAAATTGCTTTTCTCGAATAAACACAATATTTTACAATTTGATTTCATTTAACTAAATTTGCTTACCAACCCTTTGTACATATATCAATTGTGTTGATATATATATATATATATATTTATCTTCTAACTAACTTGCATACTAATTCTGTACATATTTAAAATATCTTTCTTTTTTTCTTTAAAAATTTTGTTTAATTTTAAAGTGCAAGTGTCCCTAGGGGGACATAGAGCTCTAAGTCGAAATAAAGAAAGAAATACGCATCAAAACTTCAATATTTAATATTAGCCAAAGTTGTAGTTTACTTAATTTTCTAAGTAGAATATTTGGTTGGTGATCAATAAATTTATAACTGTGGATCGTTTTTGAAGACAACTCTCAGATTTTTAAAATTAATTTATTAAACTTTAAACATTTTTAGATATATATAGAAACGAGCTAATTACCTCGTATTTAAGGCAACAAAAGAATCATCTAATTTTTATACATCTTCTAACCAGATTCAACTTGTGCAAAACAGACGACAAAGCAAAAAATAAACAAAATTAATAATAGAGGGTAATACAATATAATACACTGCGGCCTGTGATTGTAAAACGACACTTGAAGTTACACCGCATGTGAGTTTCTTTTCAACGAAATATCAAAATTTTTTATTTCAAGGTGAAATATCGACTATTTCTAACCTTTTTGGATGAGGTATGAAAGGGTGAATTATGAAGAGTAATGACGAACGGAAAAATACGTCCAGGGTAGCCTAGTAGACATTGCATCTGCCCGGTAAGCGGAACATTGTGGGTTCGATTTCCATCCCTGGACACTTTTATTTTTCCGTTCGTCATTACTCTTCATAATTCACCCTTTCATACCTCATCCAAAAAGGTTAGAAATAGTCGATATTTTACCTTGAAATAAAAAAAATTGATATTTCGTTGAAAAGAAACTCATGCGGTGTAACTTCAAATAGAGGGTAAGTTCCTATTTTTTACAAGCGCTCACACTCAAAGAATATTCAACTTCTTGCTTCAATATCAGCCAATTGTCATTTGATTGGTGTTAAACCTTTAATCCCAGGGACATCACACATATTAGAGGTACATAATACTGCATTAGATTACACAAAGGTCATTGTAAAGCCTGTAGAAGGACGTCCGAAAGCTTGCGAATAAAGTTCTTGTAAGACACTCCTCTTCAATCGTTGTTATATTTTGCTACAAATTATTTTTATTATTCATATTTTCACATATCATTCCAATTTTACACAAATAAATTTACTGGAAACGCGTTTCTTTTAAATATCATCAAATAGTATCTCTACAGACCTTACTGCAATGATACTCATATCATTGCAGTAAGTCCTGTAGAGATAATATATGATGATATTTAAAAGAAACGCATTGCCAGTAAATTTATTTGTGTAAAATTTTAACGATAGATGGAAATTAAATTTAATTCCAATTTTAGTATATGTACCGCCCAACAAGCGTGTTTCACGTAGAAAATTGGAAAAGATAAACTTCAGGATGACACAGCAATTTGTGAAATACAAGAGAATCAATAAGAGAAGTTAACAGAGAATTAGATTTAAAATATTAAAATTGATTATCTGTTAATAAATACTTTGCTATATAATATATTAAATGTTGTGTGTGTGATATTAATCATATATAATCTTTGTAATTAATCAATATTTAAAAATAATAAACAGTATATTTGAGTTTTCACACCCACACAAAGCTTTATTAAGACCACCGGTCTTATACAGATTCACCACAGGAAGAAATAATAGATAGAGCTCCTAAACTCCAGGCAGCGCAGCACCCAACAACAGCCTCCAGGTCCAACACATGTCCAATGGCCACACGTTCCTTCATGCATACGTCATGGTTAGCGAATCACTGAACAGGCTAGTGTATATTTAAGTTTTTATATGATTAGTTTTGTTGTTGTTTTTTTCTTTAAATAGGATCCATTTGTAAAGCACGCATACTTTCATATATAGCACATATAAAGCATATGTGCTCCTGGTCAGGATATGCCTACTTTATTTTTATGATAAACACCTGACCTTTTTATTATTTTTTTCTATTATTTTTTCACATATTAAGCGTATTTACGCAAGTTTGGCCTTAAATACCCATTTCTTGGTTTCTCAAGAAGCCTCTTGGACCAAAAATATTTTTGGTCGCAGTGGTACAGCCTGCTCCACGCTGACGAGTGCCAACAGCGCGAAACGCGTTTGTGGATGGCTTTTCTTGATTTATCAAGAAAAATGGGTTGGCCAAATATCAGGGAACAGGCTAAATCAATGTTTAGTTAATTTCTGTTCCACCAGATGGCGCTCTGCCATCTATAAAGCACATATGCTTCTGGTCAGGATATGCCTACTTTATTTTTATGATAGACACCTGACCTTTTTATTTTTTATATATTTTTTTTCTGTTATTTTTCACATATATAATATTCTGTTTCCCTTTTAATATATTAATATATATATTTTTCCCTTTTAATATATTAATATATATATTTTTCCCTTTTAATATATTAATATATATATTTTTTAATATATTAATGTATTAATAAAAAGCGATTATTTTTTAGAATTACAAAAATACTAGCTGAATTTTTAAATATATTTTTCTAACGTTATCTAATAATGTTAAAATATTTCTGTAATTTTCTCTCTGAGAGAACAGAAGAAGAAGGCCGTCACAGAATTCTATCTACTCTGTGGTACAATAATTGTAGGCCAGACGATCCTCCTCCATTAGGATAAAAGCGTCAGTGATATTGATTACGGTATGACACCCATGTATTTGTGGCTTTCCTGTAGTTTCTCTGGTTATGCCTTCTTTGTAACTTATACACACATACCCTATTATATATATACAAATTGTTGCATTAATTTTAATGCGCCCTACATTTGCTCAAAATATTCTATGATATTTAATATTTATTTAGAACAGATTATTTATAATATCATCATTCCTTTTTATAGTTTTATTCCTTTTGTAATATTTTATTGTACATATATCTTGATTGGTTATTGGAGCGAGAGAGGACCTAGATGAAGACTGCGGATCACGACCTACGAGGAAGACAACAAATAAATAAACACAATAACTTTAAAATGTAATTTATTTTTATTTACTTTTCTTTATTTGCTTTGAATATGGAAACCCGCTCGGGAAACGTGTATAACACCAAGAAGGAGGAAACCAAGGTCGATGACCCTGCAAAGCTACAACTTGGTGCAACAATATATTATAATAAAAGATTTTCTGTTGTTTTTTAATAATATTTATAGAATCACTTGTTGAGACTGATTATTTTGAGAATAGAGAATTGTTGAGAATTTTTTTGCTTGATCTTGGAATCCATGAGTATGTGACATTGCAGTCGTGGCAATGATAATAAAATGTGTTTAGATCAGAATTAACTTTAAATGAGCTTAAGGGATATATTTAAAAAACAGAATTTGATAAAGTACTACCCGTTTTAAGGCGAATAGAATAAAGAAAACAAAAGACTTATTTACATAATTACAAAAGGTTTGAGCCGGCCA
Organism: Cordylochernes scorpioides; assembly: GCA_030710605.1. NCBI lineage: Eukaryota > Metazoa > Arthropoda > Arachnida > Pseudoscorpiones > Chernetidae > Cordylochernes > Cordylochernes scorpioides. Next base: position 10,629,702 of record CP092866.1, on the reverse strand, counting down.
ACGGTAAAGGAAATATCTTTATTTACGGGGCTGCTAATTAAAATGAATGATTTTTGAGCCACGATGGACACATAAAGCGGAATATAGATACAGCACAGTTGGAGGAGCCTGGGGATGGGTGGCCAGGGGATCATCGCCAGGTGAGGCCAGGAGAGACGGGATGTAGAGGAGGCCAACGGTAAAGGAGGAGGAAATATCTTAATTTACGGGGCTGCTGAATGATTTTTGAGCCCCGAAAAATTTGAGCCGGACGTGATTCGAACACCTAACCTTCTGATGCCAACGGTAAACAACAACAATGGATTTATATAGGTAAATTCGCAACATCTGGTGGTAGAAATAAACAGAGAGTAATTTAGATTATATAAAAGGGCGTACCTGGATCTGTAAAGAAAAAAAAACAATTTGTAGAGTAATTTGTTCTAGGATTTATAATTTTTAAATAAAATATAATTTTCATATAACTTATATGTTATATACGAATGTTATATTATAATATTATAACGTGGAAAATTAGGTAATAAAAACCTCAGAATTCTATACATGGCAATGTATTCCTGCTTAGAAATGATATTCGGCGCCTCTTGTAATTTATTTTATGTAAAATCGAATTAAAACTGGTAAAAATAGCAAAGAGGTAATGAGAAAATTTTAGTGTATCAAAATACAAAATAATAGTAAATTATTTTAACCTTAAATTACTATCAACACAATTAAAGCAAATATTGATCTAAAATTGATTTTATTGTTTGTTTTTCCAAGATATATGTTAAGACTGCACATTATATTGGCATAATTCTCTTGTTGTAGATAAATGATAAAAATAACTTTGACTTGTGCTTAAATAATAGATAGATAATCTTAGTTTTGATAACACAGGTCTACAAAAAAAACTTTTTTTTTTTGCACAAGAGAACCTGATGGTGTTTCTAGTGTAACTTTTCATGCTGAACTCAAAAATCTAATCAGAAATTTCCCATCACCCATGGTTTTTGCCTGATGGTCATTTTTTAGTATTGGGATAAATACAGTAATAAATGCAACTAATGTTACGTAAGCATTTTTTAAGTTACATCATTAACTAAGCTAGCGCTTTATTTTTGACAAGAAGAGTTAGTATGTGGAGCCAAAAGCTTTATTTTATTTGTTATTAATTAAATGTTACTCTTTAAGAATCATAAATATTAATTTAAATAACAAATTATTGAAATTTTAATTGAATATATATAATTTATTATTATATAATATTATAATCTGTTTTGCTTTCAACTCAAAAATAACGACAAGCTCTGTAATGCTATTTGCTCATTAACACTTTTAATATATATATTTAAATTGAACCTAACGATTTGTTTAATAGATTTGCAGCAGAAGTGACAGGTAAATTTGAAGTGATTAGTTTATTCTTCTCTATCGATTTGCTTTTATAAATCGTCTGCACTAGACTGTGTCAATATGCCGAGGCGTTGCATTAATATTCCTGATATTTTCTGTTATATTTGTGGGGAATTAACTTTCAAAGTTCAAAGGCGAAACTTTACACCGCTCATCAAAAAGTGCTATGAACTTTATTTTGGCGTTAAAGTCGGTGACCAAGATAAGACTTGGGCTCCTCACCATTGTTGTGTAATTTGTGTTCGACATCTTACAGGGTGGATTAAAGGTGAACGTCATATGCCTTTTGCGGTTCCAATGATATGGAGGGAACCTAAAGACCATTCTTCAGACTGTTATTTTTGTTTGACAAAGACTACAGGTATTACATCCAAATCAAGACATACAGTTGAATATCCAGATTTGCCTTCTGCTATGAGACCGGTTCCTCATAGTGATATTTTACCTGTTCCACAGCCTCTTGAAAATGTAATATTTAGTGACGATGATTCAGATAGACGAGAGCAACAGTGGGATGACACAAATTTTGAAGCAGGTGCTTTATCTGAACCTCATTTATTAACCCAAGGAGATTTGAACGACCTCGTACGTGATTTAGATTTATCCAAAAAACAGAGTGAACTTTTAGGCTCTAGGTTAAAAGGCTGGAATCTGCTGCATAAAGGCACAAAAGTATGCTTTTTTCGCAAGCGTCAAGATGAATTTTAAGACTTCTATTCACAAGAGAATGATTTAGTATATTGCAATGATGTTGTTAGTCTAATGGAAGCGCTTGGTCATGACCATGATACAGAAGAGTGGCGTTTATTCATTGATTCTTCAAAAATTAGTATGAAAGCTGTTCTCCTTCACAATGGAAATAAGTTCCCATCAGTGCCAATAGCACATGCATTCAACATGAAAGAGACTTACGAAAACATGAAACTGCTTTTGAAAAAGATAGAATATGAAAGATACGGTTGGAAAATATGCAGCGATTTGAAAGTCGTTGCCCTCTTGCGTGGATTACAGCTTGGATATACAAAATTTTGTTGTTTTCTGTGTGAGTGGGATAGCAGGGATAGGGAAAGGCATTACATTAAAAAAATCTGGCCAAACCGTAAAATCTTTACTCCAGGATATAAAAATATTGCAAATCTACCCCTGATCGATTCAGAAAATATTTATTTACCACCATTACATATTAAACTGGGATTAATGAAGAATTTTGTCAAGGCAATGGATCGAAATGCCAGTGGATTTGCCTACCTAAAACAAAAATTTTCTAGTATAAGTGAAGCGAAGATTAAAGAAGGCATTTTCGTTGGACCTCAGATTCGAGAATTGCAGCAGGATGGAAATTTTCAAAATAGTTTGAATGAAGTTGAAGCAGCAGCATGGAATTCCTTTAGAAACGTTTGCAAAAACTTCTTAGGAAGTGTCAAGGTTGAAAATTAGCGAGACATAGTTAATGATCTGTTGCTTTCCTACAAGGCACTGGGATGTAACATGTCCCTCAAGATCCATTTCCTGCATTCACATCTAGATTTCTTTCCAGATAATCTTGGCGCAGTTAGCGATGAGCATGGTGAGAGGTTTCATCAAGATATATCAAGCATGGAGAAGCGGTACCAAGGTAAATGGAGTCCCGCTATGCTTGCCGACTACTGCTGGACACTCAAGAGGGATCTACCACAAGCAAATTATAGAAGAAAATCCACTGTCACTGCTTTTCAATAAATAAATATGTTTCGTTCATATATTCCTATATAATAACAATATTTCCAAATTTCAAGTAGGTGTATCTCAGAAATATTGCGTAATAGAAAAAAACTAATGGTATATTTGGATTCAGGACATGTAGATAAGATGCTATTTCTTCGTGGACAAAGAAAAATATTTTTTGATAAACCAGTGTAATGTAATAAGGGTTATGCAAAACTGCTTACGTAACATTGTTTGCATTTTTTACTGTATTTATCCCAATACTAAAAAAAGACCGTCACGCAAAAACCATAGGTGATGGGAAATTTCTGATTAGATTTTTGAGTTCAGCATGAAAAGTTACACTAGAAACATAATCAGGTTCTCTTGTGCAAAAATCTTGTTGACCAGTGTAACCTATATAATAAAGTTTAAGATAATAAAACTCTCTTGGTGATAATCAAACTTTTCGATAATAAAACTTAGAGGTATTAAAACTTATAGGTAAATAAACAAACACTATTTATAAACTTTTGGTAGAAAAACTTCTTGAAATATATGTTTAAAATAGTGTACTTAACTTGAATGATTGAAGACTGACATTGGATTAAATTTTAGTACTTTAATTAAAACATAAGGATTAAATATAAAAAGTTTGACGCGCGTTTAAATGGCGTCGCTTCCTTTCTTCTTCATAAAAGTTCTTTTTGCTTCTTGTTCGCCGACCGCGCATGCGCACCACTTCAGCTTCTTGGTCGCCGACCGCGCATGCGCACCACTTCTCACCGGCGGTTGCGCCGCCAGGCAAGCTTAGCTAGATTTGGTTAATCTAACCTCTCCAACTCTTGTATCAAAACAAGCTTTTAATTTCTATCTCAGAGCAAATATATTATAAACATATATTTATGTTATATCATTTTGAAAAAGAAAATATTTGCTTATATTTTAATACACGAGTATTTTTGGCAATATTATGCAGTCGTACACCTTTTTTTTTTTTTAAATACAATTTAAAAAAAATCAGATCACTAATTGCTCTCCATTGAGCGGATGGTAATTTATAAAAAAAACACAAATTAATTAATAATAATAATTTGAAAAATATTGATAATATATTACTTCGTTTTTTAAGACATAAAACAATTTAAGAAAGAAATACCTGACTTGAGGCGTGAAGAAGAAGAAAGAAAATAAAAGAATTGATTACGTATTTACATATATACAGAAAGTGTGCCGGACAAAGTAAAACAATGAACTTTACAGAGTTTGTTTTCTAGAAAATATACAAGAGTTACTTGTAATTCAAAATAAAATAACATATATACACACCCATACCTCGCTTTGCGTCGGGGTTACGTTCCAAAAAAACACGACGCAAATCGAAACGACGCAAAGTGAAAATATGTGAAGGCGCAATCAAAAACAAAGGTGTTGCCATATTTTAGGAAAATAAAAAATAAATAAATTAATTAAAGACTCGAATCCAAAACAACGCAACTTCGAAAATCTAACGATGCACAGTGAAAATCAGTAAAAATTAAGCAGCGACGCAACTTCGAAAAAAACGCAAAACGAAACGACGCAAATCGAGGTATTGGTGTATGTATGCGTGTGTAATGTTAAAGAATATAGAGTAGTGGTAACGATTTGTAATTTTATCCATATATTTATTTTATTTGTATTATTCAAATATTTATATATTTTTTTTAATAGAGCAATCCATAAATAAATCTTTAAATAAAAAGACATATAATGTATCAAAATTGCATTTATTTTATCAATATTTCAGTTGGCTGAACGCCAACCTTTATCAAGGTGTTATAACATTTTAAAGTGTGTCAACAACAAATTCAGCGCCACATAACGTCAATAGAATTAAGTTTTTTGAAAAAATAATTATAAGAGGTCCGTTTTTATATACACTGGTGTCCAAAAAATAAGAAACTTTTTGTTTTTTAATGATATGTTTTAAAATATACAACGCTAAAAGCTAAAAAGTAATTTAATTAGGTATTTTAAATCGTAGAATTTATTTATCGCAACCATTCGAGTCGTTAAAATTGAAAATATGAAAATTTTTGTCTGTCTTTATAAGTGTGCTATTTGGCGTGTCGTTTACCCCATCTAAGAATTGTCCAATTATAATTTTATTTAATCCTTAGTTAAATCATGAGTTTACGAATATTTTAGCAGATGATTTAAAATGGAGAGCTTTTGGAAGAATGGAGGCAGGGCAATCACAAGTTGAAGTAGCAAAATGGCTAAATGTGAATAAATCTGTGGTCAGAAAAATATGGAAACAGTTCATTGAGACAGAAACCATCAAAAGAAAAGAAAGTTCTGGTAGAAAAAGAAAAACAGCTACCCCTGAAGACCGTTATCTGGTCGTAACTGCCAAGCGCCATAGGGAGATGACAGCTATTCAACTCTCTAATGAAATCTCAAGTGCTACTGGAACGAGAATTTCAAGACAAACTGTTTACCGAAGGCTTCACGAAGGTGCTCTTTATGCAAGACGACCAATGGTCTGTATCCCTTTACCTCTGCTCACAGGAGAGCCCGCTTGAATTGGTGCTTGGAACATCACGCGTGGACTCATGATCAGTGGGCCAATGTTCTCTTCAGTGACGAGTCAAGATTTAGTTTAAACACAGATTCTCGACGAGGTTTCATCTGGAGGGAGCCTGGAACCCGCTATCATCCCAGTAACATCGGGGAAATAGACAGTTTTAGAGGGGGCAGTCTCTTAGTCTGGGCTGGCATCAGTTCTAGCAGACGCATACCCCTCCACATTTTTTCTGGGGGCACTTTAACTGCCCAAAGGTACAGGGACGAGATCCTTGAGCCCTATATAAGACCTTATAGAGATCAAATTGGTCACAATTTAATTTTTTTGGACGATAATGCTCGTCCACATAGGGCTAGGCTAGTCAATGAATATCTCCAGAGTGAGAATATTCGAAGGATGGATTGGCCAGCCAGATCTCCGGACCTGAATCCAATAGAGCATGTGTGGGATGCTCTAGGGAAGTGTATTGGAGCTCGTCACCCCTCTCCCAGAACCCTCGTTGAGCTAAGAACTGCTCTATTGGAGGAGTGGGGTTTACTACCCCTGGACCTCCTCCAAAGCCTGGTAAACAGTATGAGGGCTCGCTGTGAGACCTTGATAGCTGTTAGAGGTGATCATACTCCCTATTGATATCTTATTTCTTTAAGATCTGGAACCTTAGCTTTGGGTATGTTGGTAATAATTTGCATATTTCATATTTAAAATTTTACACAAATAAATTTACTGGCAATGCGTTTCTTTTTTTAAATCTCTACAGACCTTACTGCAATGATATGATTTAATGAATGAGAGGGCTTGGCTCATCAGTAGTGAACCCTCTCAGCGGTTTCGCCAAATTAATCTCTAGACCGCTCTACTATTGTATTGGACTGGTTTTGTTATATACCCTGCATTTTCTATGGAAGGCAACTAAATGGTGTTTAGTGAACTATGGACATAAACTTATAGGTCTGTAGAGGTACATACATATAAATTTCAAGGTATTGCATCGAGCAAAGCTCTTCCGCGCAAAACATGTTTTCATAACCATTATATATTAGTAAATTAAATTTTATTGCCCTCTATCGTTAAATTTTACACAAATAAATTTACTGGCAATGCGTTTCTTTTTTTAAATCTCTACAGACCTTACTGCAATGATATGATTTAATGAATGAGAGGGCTTGGCTCATCAGTAGTGAACCCTCTCAGCGGTTTCGCCAAATTAATCTCTAGACCGCTCTACTATTGTATTGGACTGGTTTTGTTATATACCCTGCATTTTCTATGGAAGGCAGCTAAATGGTGTTTAGTGAACTATGGACATAAGCTTATAGGTCTGTAGAGGTACATACATATAAATTTCAAGGTATTGCATCGAGCAAAGCTCTTCCGCGCAAAACATGTTTTCATAACCATTATATATTAGTAAATTAAATTTTATTGCCCTCTATCGTTAAATTTTACACAAATAAATTTACTGGCAATGCGTTTCTTTTTTTAAATCTCTACAGACCTTACTGCAATGATATGATTTAATGAATGAGAGGGCTTGGCTCATCAGTAGTGAACCCTCTCAGCGGTTTCGCCAAATTAATCTCTAGACCGCTCTACTATTGTATTGGACTGGTTTTGTTATATACCCTGCATTTTCTATGGAAGGCAGCTAAATGGTGTTTAGTGAACTATGGACATAAACTTATAGGTCTGTAGAGGTACATACATATAAATTTCAAGGTATTGCATCGAGCAAAGAAACGCATTGCCAGTAAATTTATTTGTGTAAAATTTTAACGATAGAGGGCAATAAAATTTAATTTACTAATATTTCATATTTTCAAATATTTTTTTTTTATTTTCATATAGCTAGTCAAATTCTCCATAGTTTAAACTATTTGTATACTAAATTTTATATTTGTTAATAAATTAGTTTTGAGAAATTCCAATATTGGTTAAGTTTCTTATTTTTTGGACACCAGTGTATATATATATATATTATGAAAAAGGCATCTCCTTATCGTGCAACTGAAAGTTTCTGATGGCTTGCGCCATCTGTAATGATTAAAAATCAACGAGAATAGTTGATGTTTATTCCGATAGATGACGCAAGCCATCAGCAACTTTCAGTTGCACGATAAGGAGATACCTTTTTCATAATTTATGCATCTTATCCCAGTACAATATCACATTTGTACTATTTTTTTCATATATAAGAGATATACAAAGAAATATTTCTAAATCTTTATAAAAATTTCTTTTGAAGTTTTTTTTTTCTTCTCAAATGTCGTCTGCACATTGATGGATTTCGATAAAGTAAATTGGTAACACTGCTGTGGTAAATTACCATTAGCTCCAGATGTGGTTTCTTTTCTGGTTGGAATGGGTTTAGAACAAACTATACGACATATACTAACTTCTGGTGGCTTAATAAAGTCTTCGTGTGTTACACATATAGTTTGTCTTCTATTTGTTCAATTATACTCAGTATATATTTCTTAATCATTTTATTTATAAATGAAAACCTTCAAAAATCGAAATATTGGGATTGTTTTCATCTTCAGCATCTTACTCTCAACGATATCTAGCTAGGGATTAAGGAAAACATAGAAATATTAATAAAAGTTGATATATATAGAATTTATAATACAATATAATGCGGCTTATAATTGTAGAACGACATTTGAAAATTATTCCGTATGTGTTTCTTTTGAACGAAAAATCAAAATTTATTTTAAGGAGAAATAACAACTATTCCTATCTTTAGGGATGAAGTACGAGAAGATGAATTGTGAAGGGTAATAATAAACGGAAAAATAAAAGTGTCCAGGAATATTTCCATTCCATTACTCTTCACAATTCATCCTCTCATACTTCATCCTTAAGGTTAGAAAAATTGTTATTTCTCCTTAAAATAAATTTTGATTTTTTCGTTCAAAAGAAACACATGCGGGATAATTTTCATATATAGAATTTAAAAATTAATATTTTATTATTTCTATATATATGAAAAATTAATAGAAAAAAAAATAAAAAGGTCAGGTGTTGATATTAAAAATAAAGAAGGCATATCCTGACCACGAGCACATGTGCTTTTTAGATGGCAGAGCGCCATCTAGTGGAACAGAAATCAACTAAACGTTTCATTTATCAAGAAATTGGGTTGGCCAAATATCAGGGAACAGGTTAAATTAACGTTTAGTTGATTTCTGTTCCACTAGATGGCGCTCTGCCATCTAAAAAGCACATGTGCTCGTGGTCAGGATATGCCTTCTTTGTTTTTAATATATATATCGTCACGTGGAAAATTAGAGAAGACAAACTTCAGGATAAGACAACAATTTATTTAAGTCAAGAACAAACTATGAATGATAAACAAAAGATAAGCAATAAGGGAAGTTTACAGAGTAGTAAAATATAGAAAAAAATGATACTCTGTTAATACTAGTATAAAATAATTTAATTTGAATTCTCGAGATATCATTCAACCAGCACGTATCATCCACCACGCACCTATATTTTCAGAAAATTTTGTTTTTCAAACTGAAATAATGTAATATATTTTTCTCTCAATATATAATAAGTATTTAAAATATGTATATAATAATGTGTATATAAAAAAAATTGTATTTATTATTAAGTTTTTAATGTGATAATCCTGTTGAAGGACTGACTAATTCGAAAGCTTGAAAATAAAAAATTGCAAAAGAAACTTAACCCTGGAAGCTTCATTTATTTTATAATATAAAATAATAATTGTATTACGATGCACTAGCGCGCCATCTGTTATCAAATTAGGAAACTATTTTAGACGCGTAATATTATTTTTAAAATAAAACAATAAGGGCAGTAGAAATTATTTTATTTTAAAAAGAATATTACGCGTCTAAAATAGTTTCGTAATTAAATAAAATAATAAATGCTTGTAAAATAATGAATACTTCGCTACAATATTGCTGGAACCCTGGCGGCGGACGGTTGGCTATTCGGTAACACTGGAGCTGACTCACTTCCTGTTGATGTAACCCTACCTGCGGCGTTGCCATCGCCATGTTCCTTCTCTCCATGTGTGTTTACTTTTAATCTATATATATTCTCTTTACCTTATAGTTAATTAAAGTATAATTAACGTCGAGCGCTGTGTGTAATCAATTGGAATACAACAGAGATTATGAGACTGAAGACGCGCAAGGCCTAAAACGTGAAACTGAAGAAGCACAAGACTTAAAACGTCAGACTGACGAAGCGCGAAGCCTAAAACGTGAGTAACCAAATTTCCTTTGATTACTTGGAACATCTTTTTTTTCTACTTATCGAATATTTTGTAAAATGGCAAACACAACGATTACAAAATTAAATGGTGCTAATTACTCCAGCTGGAGCTTCCAGATGAAACTCGTTCTAATCGAAAACGATTTGTGGAGTTTGATCAATCCAGGAGAGGCTAAGCCTGACCCTAGTGACCTTGTTGCAACAAAACTTTTTTTGTCGCGGGAGGGTAAGGCGTTTGCAAAAATTTGCCTCGGGATTAATGATGAACAACAATTGCATGTTCAACATTTGAATACTCCAAAAGAGGTCTGGGAGGAACTGGAAAAATTATACGCACCAAAGGATAGTAGATATCGAGCCGTACAACTAAGAAGGCAGTTATATGGCGAAAGGTTGACTCAGCACAGCAATATGGAAGGGTATATGGGGAAGATAAACTACATTGTAAACGAACTGGCCCAAATTGGCGACAAAATTGATGATGGCGATTTGGCTATGGTTCTTTTGGGTGGATTACCAGAGGATTGGGACACCGTTGTCTCAACCATATGTAACTTGCCTGATTCAGACTTCACGACCGCCACAGTTAAAAGTCGGCTGTTGGCAGAAGCAGAAAGGCGTTCGTCAAATCTACCAAAAGATGTGGGTGCCATGGTCGTTAATGCCTCTTCGAAGCCCATTGAAACAGAAAAACAATTTAAAGCAAAGGTTGTTTGTTTCAAATGTGGAGGTAAAGGCCATTATGCAAGGGAATGCAGGAAGAAAGGAAAGAATGAACAAAGACCAAAGAGGTTTGACCAAAACAAAGGCGTAAATATGTCGGCAATGTGCAACACTTTGTTTGGAGCTACCGCCGAGACCTGGATCATAGATTCTGGAGCGACGCACCATATGACTCCCAAGAGAGATTACTTCACATGTCTGAAAGAGTGCACAAGCAATATGAGTTCCATCACTGTTGCGAATGGCTCTTCTATAGAAGTATGTGGTATCGGTACTGTCAGTGCCAATATTGTTGGACACAAGGGAGATGCCAGCAAAATGGTTGCCCAGAACACCTTGTATGTTCCAGATATGCGTCACAGTGTTCTGTCTGTACTCCAAATGATAGAAAACGGTAGAAAAGTTGTCTTCAACAGGAGTGGTTGCCACATTATGGACATGAAAGGTAAACTCTTGATAGAGGGAAAGAAGTTGGGTAGACTTTACTACGTCCAGACTACTCCATCCTCTCCGATAGATCAGAATGATCGTGTTTCTCTTGCATCTGAATGCAAGGAAGATCTTACACTGGAACTTTGGCACAAAAGGCTGATGCATGTAAATGCATATACGATAGCAAAGATGGCCAAGAACCAAAGCGTAAGAGGACTTGATTGCAGCCCGGCAAAGCCAGAAAAGTGCGAAGATTGCAACCCGGCAAAGCCAGAAAAGTGCGAAGACTGCTTGATCGGCAAGTCTTACCGTCTGCCATTCCTTCAACACTCACACAAGGAGGAAAAAGAAATCATGCCGTTGGACTTGGTGCATGCGGACTTGATGGGTCCACTCGACGTATTGAGCTGGGGAGGAGCCAAGTACGTCTTAACCATCATTGATGAATCTACGAGATATACAAGTGTATTTTTCCTGAAAAACAAAGGCGGAACCCTGGGAAAAGTCAAAGAGTGGATTCAAGAATCTGAGAAACAAACCAGCCGGAAACTAAAACGAATACGTACGGATAATGGCTTGGAATTTTGTTCCAAAGAATGGGACACTTTCTGCAAGAGCGTTGGAATAGTTCACGAACACACTATGACGTATACACCTCAACAGAATGGTGTGGCAGAAAGAATGAATAGGACACTCCTAGATCTTGTCAGGAGCACTATATCTGGAAGTGGTCTGCCAAAGGCTTCCTGGGCGGAGCTGACTTACACCGCAGCCTATGTCAGAAACAGAGTTCTCAACAATCACAATGGTGAAAGCACGCCATATGAACTGTGGACAGGGAATAAGCCTAGTCTTAAACACCTAAGAGCTATTGGCTGTCAAGTATTTGTCCATATTCCAAGACAAGTCCGTAAATCCAAACTCGAAAGGAGAGCTGTCAAAGGTAACCTTGTTGGATATGCACTCAGAGGACGTGGCTACAGAGTGTGGATTCCTGAGATGAAGAAAGTGGTGGAATCTCGGGACTGTGTCTTCAAAGAGAGTGATGTATCGAGGAACAACAGCAACCGGGAGGTGCTTCCATCAGTTGAACACTACAGCTATGGGAATCAACGGGAGATTGAAGAGAATCCAGTGTCTTTATTAGATCAAGAAGACGTGACACCTACAGAAGAGGACAGCCATAATAAAGATACTGTGAAGCCTTCTCCTACTCGATCTCATCCAATGATCCTAAGGAACCAGAGAAATGCTCAGAACTCAACTGAACTCCTCAGTACCGAAGTAAACAAGTGGAAGAAACCTAGCGGACATTTTGACCAAGCCACTGGGGAGAAACCTGCACGAACTTCATCGTTCGAGACTCTTAAGCGGCGAAGTGATCCATGAATAGGAGGTCACTTCGAGGGAGGAGATTGCTGGAGCCCTGGCGGCGGACGGTTGGCTATTCGGTAACACTGGAGCTGACTCACTTCCTGTTGATGTAACCCTACCTGCGGCGTTGCCATCGCCATGTTCCTTCTCTCCATGTGTGTTTACTTTTAATCTATATATATTCTCTTTACCTTATAGTTAATTAAAGTATAATTAACGTCGAGCGCTGTGTGTAATCAATTGGAATACAACAAATATAATAAACAATATAAATCCAATAGCGTCTTGCAACTAGTGGTTACACTTTCAGCCCCATATAAACATTTGGCCAGAATTAGACTTAAAATATAGAAGATATCATCATAACACTAGCGCGCCATCTGTTATATGCATTTTTAACTATTTTGACACGCATTATTGTTGACTTTATTTAGAATTATTAATGAAACTGATTCCAAGAATTATTAATTAAATATTATATTTATTGATTTACAAGAGAGAGAACAAAATATAAAATGGAAACTAATATTAAACAAAGGAACTTTTTTCTGTTTCGGTTAGCGCCTATTTACCTGTGAGCTTACACACACTCTGTGATAACAATTAATATATATATTATAATTATCCATTTTCAAAATAAAACAATTTTCTATAATTCCCTCACTGCAATGATAAATTGATGGAAAAACCTGGCTTATAGCAGTGGGTTTTTTAAATATGATTTTTAACATTTGTGCTATACTTTCATTTTGTTTTCCAATTATTTTATTTCCAAAGCGCTATATCCCGCAAGGGATACTTGCGCCAAACAAGTAGAAAAGTTTATTTACATAAGTTATTAACATTATTCAACGCATGAAAACATTA